>VURO01024002.1:0-38906 GCA_015108175.1 Pelvicachromis taeniatus | reverse complement strand
TAGCACACACACACACACACACACACACACACACACACACACACACACACACACACACACACACACACACACACACACACACACACACACACACACACACACACACACACACACACACACACACACACACACACACACACACACACACACACACACACGTACGTAGGCGCTGCTTGTTTCCCAAACACAATATCACACTTTCAGACGAGGACTGTTTTGCTCTCATTTTAACTCTTCCTCTCCATCACTGTGACAAAGGTCACGCTCCAAACACAATGACTGCTGGCAGCTGGTCGCCTGACTCACTGCCACCAGTTGACCCTGCAGCTGATCAGATAACTTCACTTTGTTAAAAGACTTCTAAGCAAAACATAGTCTGCTTTTGCACAAAGACAGGAGCTGGACTGTGAAACGTCACTAGCAGACACGGAGCATGGCTTTAACTCACTGAGCAAACATTTACGATAACATAGACTCCTCGAACATGTGATCGATGACACATACAGGACATTGCAGTTCAACAGTGTGACGTGCTGTCACAACTTTGCTGCTGGTTGGCTTTCAGTCACTTGTGTTGTAGCCTGGAGACTGTAAAAACAAGCAAGACTTGTTTGTGAGTTTAAAAGCAGGAAATGCATTACATGTCAAGCTAACATCAGATTTCTTTCAGTGAAACTTTCCTCATGATCTTTTCCCGTGCAACGTCTAACTGGATTAGCTATGGTGATACATTTTCTCAGCAAATGATTCAGATTCAAAAGCTATTTTTACACAAGTGGCTGCTGAAAACCTTCCCAAAATACTAAACAAGCTGAAACTGAATTTAGCACATAACGTGGGGGGACTAGAGAAATTCAAAGTGAACGTTCCACTCAGGATACAGTCATGATTTTTAATCAGTGAATGACTGCATTGCAAAGAAGAAATGTAGTAAAGTAACCATACTTGAAGAAAATAAATGATTAACAGAAAAAATATTAACAGTACTGTATGCATCAACAAGTGCACAAAGCTCTTCACTATGCATTAAGACAAGCTCCATCACTCACTGCTTTCTGACCTTGCTTTAAGAGATTCCTTTATCTCCACCTAAACCAGCACAACTAGTACAACAGCTCCGTAGTGTCGCATCTTTTATTGAAAAACAACACTGAGCTTGGGAAGACAGCGAAGGCCTGAGGAACGTATGAAAGAGCCAATTGTAAAGTTGAACTAATTAGGAGGCCACGACTGAGAATCTGAGACAAAAAGTGGGGTCAGAAGGTCAAACTGAACCAAGAAACTAAGTGAGTTAGATATGAATCAGCTATTGTTGTCTGCAGAGTGGTCTAATTTCATGTTTGCAACTGGGCTTTGTGAAAATTATTCACATTTTGATGCTCTCCATGAACCAGAAGTTGTATTCTAATAACCGATAAATGCTAAATTCTACTGCAAAGTGAATTCTGGCGCACCTCAGCGGCACATCAATCGCCTAAAATATCAACAGAACCAAAACTTAAACGCAACATTTTTTGTTGAAAGTTATTTCCTCTGCCAAGAAGGTTTTATGATTGGTTTGGTTTTGTTTGTCTGTCCAAAATTTATGGATGGACGTGCATGAGGCAGGGCCTGGCACAGCTAAGGCGTCATGGAGTCAATGCTAATCTAGATCCAGGAATTTTTGGAAGCATTCTTTGCCATTTTGCAATACATGTTCACAATATATCATCTTCATGTTCTTAAGAAAATATGACAAACTAATCCAGACCCAGAGATCCTGGATCCAGGGAATTGTGTCACTGTAAAAGAAATTTCCAGTCTTGGCAGAGCATGCAGCCCTGGACTGGGCTTGTTTTTAAATGTAATTAGTAAGCCGTGCCCAAAGCAGATTCAAAGATCACATTCAGCTCTTGTGTGGTCAACCAAATGTTGGTGGTCTGCTGTTGTTTTGATTCATTAAGTCACAAATTTTGCTTCTCTCTTGTCACTCAACAGCGTGTGTTCGGCACAGAGTGGTTTGTATTATTTATATGAGGGAATTAGTGAGAGCTGCTGGGACTCCATCAGACAAATGAGTGACTGACCACAACTATGAGCTAAACAGAGCTGTGTATTGTAAAGCTGATTCTCAATAATCTGGGAGTCGTTTGATTTAGTTTTTTATTTTAAAAAAAAATGTCACTGTGCTGCCTCGTCAAACTGTGATTTATTGCCCTGACTTTGCCATCACTGCTTGGGATTTATCTTAAATGTGATAAATGGCTGTGTGGTTGGCAGGATTTGCATGTGAATGCAGGACTCGGGAGACAGGGAATGAACATAAAATTCAGCCCTATTGCTGGTAATTCACAGGAAAAGAGCGAAACAAAAAATCAAAAGAGCTGAAACTGAAAACCTTGAGACACAGAGCAGGGAGACACACAACCATGAGGGAGAACACGGCGAAGGGAAAGGGGCAACACAGTCAATTCATATAAACAGTAATGAGGTGACGGGTAAACTGCTGTGCTATGCAATACTGCAAATTTTGGTACAGGATACTAAGTAAACACAGGGCCAGTATTGCCAATACCAATACTGAACAAAAGATTCAGACATTTTTCATGTTGCATGTTTGAGGTATAGCTTTTAATTTCAATCCACACACAATTCAGTGAGCTATATGAACTTGAAGAAAGAAACAAAGCATCGATGCTACCACGCTATTATTGGCCCCATAACAATACCTGCATTGGTATCAATGCTAACAATATTTGGATCGATCTGCCCGCCTCTAGGAAACAGGTTAGCGAACACAAATAGAACAAATCAGGGTAAATGGGACAAAGAAAATTAAACTGGATACAGAGCTCAAGGCACAAAAGACCACCAAGTTAAACAGGAAGTAACTAAACAGACAACAGACTCACACATGTGAAATTGACGTGAAATTGACGTGAAAAGACAGAAAGACAAAGACAAGAGGCGAACAGAGTAGGATCAAAAGAGGAAACAACAAATCTATCATCATCTAAAGCAAAGAACTTTGGGTAAAAATGCGCCAGAAAATATGAACCATTATAAAGCGAAGACCAAAATCATAAATCGTGACAAACAAACTCTGGTTTCAAGACCTGAGGACCATGACATTAAAGGTTCTCTGAGATTTGGGCCCATAATGTAGATGCAAACATCTGTTCGCTATGTAATGGTGCAGTGAGGACACATTTAAGGATGATGTCACTCAGTATAAGTTCAAGCTTCTTTACATGATGCTCTGTCCGGTTCCTCAGTGTTAGTGCATGTTTCTAATGTTAACCCATGTTAACATTAGAAAAAAAAAAGATCAAGCTTCAAAACAGGACTTCTCTAACCAAAGGGTGACATCACAGTGGCTATGACCATCTTTTATATACAGTCTGCGGTCTCTGTGCTTACCACATAGATTCCAGCAGCTTTGACAACAGCAGTGTTCAGAAACCTGAGAATGAAAACGGATGCTATTTATGCTCTTTGTATAAGAGTCTCTCATTTTGTTTCCCCGGTCTGGTCTGGCCTGTTGTTCACAATCTGTGTTTCCTCCGTGAAGCAGAATGAGAGACAAGGGAAGTAACATTAGTCGAGTTCCAGCACATTCAATGTATTTAAATGCTAATGGTTGGATGAATGATTGATGCTTATTTTGCTGGTTTTCTTGGTTGGGAACAAGCAAAATTTTGCTGAGTAATTCAGTAGTAAAAATATTCATTTTTATGATGTGAAATATTGTGGAAATACCCCACTTGCTACAAAAAATAAAAAATTTTGTACACACTATTATTTTTTGCCCTATTACAGCCAATAATAACAAGCAGTGCTCTTATGTAATAATTGAATAGGTTCACTTCACCTCTAAAGGTGAAAAATGTGCAAATACTAAATAGCTCAGTTATTATTTGATTTCCCCACTCTCTCTTTCTTTCCCGTCCCACTCATTTCTGTCTTTTGCTACAGAAATGAATCACTGCCATGAGTGGAGCTGAAGTGGCACTTCACTCCAAAAAAAAGCAAATCCTTCCCACCCTTTGGTGCTGGCGTTAGAAGAAGAGCTGTTTACAGTCCAGATTCAGGTCACAAATCACTGCTGATGTATGAAAACCTTATGTACATTTGTACAGCTATCCATGTGAAAACTATTAAACCTAACCAAAGGATTACAGACTCACTTAAGAACTGACGCTATCGTCGCTCTTATGAAACACTTTTGAATCTAGTTGGATAAACTCAGAGACTCTTGGCAGACTTGGTGGAATTTTTTTTTTCCTTATTGAAATCTTGACAAAAATGTTTCCACCAGACATGGAGGATATCTTTCTGTTATGAAACAGCCACGGTCAAACTGCAAAATTGATTAACCCACAAACTCTCTTATTTTTGTATTAGTCACCCTTTGCAGATGCCAAACCTTCTTCTTCTTTTTATGGTAACTTTATGTAAGGTCAAACTCAGGCAAAAACTATTTCAGGTGTTCCTTATGTCAAAAAAAAAAAACAGTTGTACAGGAGTCGGTGACAAACACTGACGCTCAAAACTGGAAAACATCACAGACAAACAAACACATGACCCCTCCCACAGCAAACTGCCTTGGGACGCATTTTAAATCTAGCACGGCGGGAATAAGTGGACAGCAAACAAAATGCAGACGCACAGGAATGTTTGCTGTGACTCGTTAGTGACGCACTATTTGTTGTCATGCAGTGCTGCAGTGCGCTTATTGTTAAATACTTTGCATGTGTTGGTGGAGAAGGACGAGGGGTTGAGGGGAAGGGACAGAGAGAAAGGTTTTGTTGTGAGGCCGAGAGGGTGTTCTCCTTTCCTTTCTTCTCTTCCCTGAAAAGCCCACCCGTCACTCTCCCGGTCTCCCTCCCTCTCCTCTCCCAACACCCTTGTTTCTCCTAACGTCTTTCCTGTGCAGGGGAACGATGTGTTCCCACAATGTGCAGGACATGCCTTTTTCCTCAAACAGGCACACAGACCTCCAAACGATTGTGATTATTAATTATTAAAAGCAGATCATGTTTGAGTAATAGCCTCGCCTTCTTCTTTGAAATAAGATTGTTTGTTTCTGTGGTTTTAAGCTGTTTTTTGTAGGTTTGAAACTCTCGGGTTTGTTATTGCTTCCTACTCTTTTCCAGAGAACTTCCTACAACATACAAAGGCTTGCGTCATCACAAAACAACAAGTCCAAGGAGGACAGGTGTCCCATATCTAATGAGTAACAAACTGAAAGCAGAGATATTTTTTGTTTATATAAGGAGCCAATTCCTGAATAACCAATGGCACTTTGCCCAAAGCTCCCACTAATTAGTAACACAGAAAAACACTCATATAAGTCTGAGTGAAGCTAAAAAATGGTCAGTTACAGATTTTAGTGCTCTAGTAAGTTGATATCTCCCACCAGTGTTTGTTATGTAAGCTCCTGGCAAAGCCCACAAAGTACCCTGGAAAAACACAAAGTTTGGAATGAACCTTTCGTGTGCACCACGGAGCAAGCAGGAACACAAAGCTTGTTTCCTGTTTGTGTCACACCCCTCCCCTCCATTTCCTTCCCTGGGGTTTGATTGTGGACCTGCACCTGCACCTTAAGGCCAGCACAAATGCTTTTAGCTGGGCTCAGCTGGACGCTGAATTCATCTGCAGCACAACAACATGTGGAGAAAAAATACAGCCCCTGCTTGAAAATATGTTTGTTTTTCACTGATCCTTGATGGTACACAATGGAAAGTCCAGAATGCCCCCGGATTCCATTGCATTCTTCCCGGTTAGTGTAGACAATGTACATTTGGTCACTACGATGAATATAGCCATCTTATTATGTAGAAGAATGTGAGCAATGAGAGCAGTGGTCCTACTTTATTCAAAATATAAAGATTCTGGGTCATGGTGATGAATGTGGCCAAATAAAAATGTGCATCAATATAGCAAATCTTTTAAACTTGTTTTAACATCACAAGAGATGAACACACTAATATATCAGCATCACTGATAAATATATATTTTAATTTCCAGACTCTGTTAGAATATATTGCATGAACATGCTTTGCAGCTCTTTCAAGAGTATGACAGAAATAAGGAAACTCATAATCAGCCCACTTTGAACACTGTTATTGGTCTTTTTTAAAAATATATATTTTGGGCTTTTCTCTGGCTTTATTTGATACAGTAAAGAGTGATGGGAAACAAGAGGGAGGAAGACATGTGGCAAAGGACCAGGGTCAGACTCAAACCCTAGCCAGCCACTTTCAGCCATGCAGCATATCGTCGCCTGCTAATCCCAGTGAGCTAAACTGGCATTGCTGTTGTTGTTGTTGTTGTCTCTACCACCAAATTATTTTATTCTTTAGCTCCATGATGCATCACAGTGACACCTGCAATTTCTCTCTTTGCAAGACAATCCCCTCAAGACAGTTTCACACACTCCAAAAATGGTCTTTTTGCAGTTTGGAAGCCAGACATAGGACCTCCAGGGCCTCTGCTTCTGCCTGTCGCCCATTCGACAAGGCACCGAACCCTCTATGGTCTCTCCTGTGGTTAAGCTCACAGGAGAGTGGACTCATGTAGCTGCTTCACTCTACTATACCTGGTGGGGCCTCACGGGCTAAGGCCCACCCACCAGGTGCTTGCTCAAAGCCCAGGACTTTGCTTCTGGGTGGGACCCTGGTTACACTGTCCTGGGCAGGGTAGACTGGTCCCTTGGCCGAAGGGTCATCAGGTTTGGGGTTTTTGAATAACATTTTGTCTGGCTCCTCACCCAGTACCAAATTGCCTTGGGAGACCCCACCAGGAGCAAATTGTCCCTGATAGGATCAATGAAATAAACCCCTCATCCACCAAAGGTGGTGCTTCACAAAGGGGATCTGTTGTGCTGAGTGTAAACGCAAAGATGTTGATTTACATTTTTACCCTCACTTATTGTCACAAATTCTGTGTAATTACCAAAAAAATTAGATTTTGGGCCCAAGTGATGGAAATGAGCTTCTTATTTAAATCTGTCTGGGCTCTCCTCTAAAGACAGGGTGAGGAGCTCTGTCATCTGGATTAAAGAGGCTGCTCCTCAAAGAATACAGCTAATGTGGTTCAGGCATCTGAATAAGATGCCTCCTGTGAGTCGCTGCAGAACCTACAACATAACCTACACAAGTGGCCAGTGCTGTTAACAGCGTTCATGCTTGTACATGGTGAATTATTTGTTAAATACCTTGTGGCTGTGAGGCTGTGGTTTTCTAGCTGCCATTTGTTTCTATCTTACCAGCCAAGATAGAAATAAATAAAATGCCCCCCGGATCCCTTCTCTTTGTTGTGCTCAGTTTTTGTATCTGACTCAAACATAATTGTCCCACAAGTTTTTCCAATTCTCTGAACAGTCTCTCATGTTTATTCTGATAGTTTTGCCAAACCCTCTGCAGGAATTTGCTGACATGGAAGAGGCTTTGGTTATTATTATTTATATATACGTAATAAGTATTATTCTTGCACTGATCAACTGAAAAACTGCAATGAAGAAGTAGCTGGAAATGCATAGGAAGAATCAACAACACTGATGAGGAAGGTCCATGCCAGGTAACTGTGTACGTTACATCCTGGGGTCTCGCGGGGGTTTGCATTTACAGTTACGTAGAGAGTTATAACTCCCATGTGAGGCTGAGGGCTTGTGAGATCCCCCACGCCACCTGGAACCAAAGACATGTAGATTTCTGGCTGCTGACAGTTTGTTTCTTATTTTTAAGTTGCTTGGAGTGACGGTTACCATTTAAAGTGTCACACTCTTATAATTCTCATCATCTAACAACTGCAATGGACTCCCCTTCACTGAATTAAAAAAGATTTATTTACTGGAAACTAGTGTGTACACGTTTTTTATTATACATTTAATTCCTAACTTTAATAATGTCCATGTGAAATATTTAAGACTGTCAGAGTATGCAATCTGATATCCAGGTAATGTGATTAACATCATGTGTGTGTGTGTGATAAGAGACAATGAACAAACAGGAGAATCCACTTTAAGTGTGACTTATTTGCACAGATTGACACCAGCTGATGGTGGTTTTAAATGCAGTATTTCACTCAGTCAAACAGTTGTTTTAGCTTAAAGGCCAAAGTTCTGCTGCAGGCAAGCAAGAGTGCTTCACACCTGAACTCAACCCTGTTTAAAAGGTGTGATCAAGTCAGGCTCCTACTCCGTCTGCTCTGCACAATAGTGTAGCTGTCACAAAATCCCTTCACTTACCTAATGGTTCACCATTTCCCCCCGACCACTCCATTGGGAACCACTAACATAGACAGTGTCACTGGCTGTTTGCTCTTAAAGCATGAAAGGAGTTCATTTTCATGTTCGCCAAAGAGACTGGTGTTTGGAGTCTTGTTTTCCATTTTAAGTGTTGATTGTTTACTTTTGTTCTTCTCACTACTGGGCACCAACATTACTAAGGAACAGGTTGTAATTTGGGCTAAAAAGAGCCTATTTTTAAAGAATAAAGCTTGATTTCTGAAAAGTAACTACGTGGAGACCATCTAAAACAGGGGTCACCAACATGGTGCCCGCGGGCACCAAGTAGCTCGCAAGGACCATATGAGTAGCTCGTGGGCCTGTTCTAAAAATAGCTCACTATAACAACTTACCAGTGCATCTATTTTTATTTTTTGTTGCTATTTTTTTTTAAATCACAATTGCATCAGTTTGTTAGAGATAATATATAAAAAAAATGTTTATTATTAAATATTAGATCTCCATGGAAACAGTTGCCAAATCAGTGTCTTAACATAGATGAATATCATTAATTATTAATGATAACATATAATTAAAGTTAAATTGAGGAAATTTGTTATTTCAGAAGTGTGTATCCGAGTGGTAAGCCCTTCACATTAATCAGTACCCAAGAAGTAGCTCTCACTTTCTCAAAGGTTGGTGACCCCTGCTCTAAAGCTTTTCTTTATTTCAAATCACAACTATATTCTGTAACAGCGGGTCCTGAAGCTCTTCGAAGTCTTAGTTCAGTGAGTCTACAGGTTGCTTCTAGAGTATCTGAGTCACTGTGACTGATTCATAATCCCGTGTAGTAAATTCAGTTTTAGTTAAAAAAAACAACAACTCTGAAAACAGAAAATTCCTTAGAATGCAATTTAGTTTGAACATGTAGCAAAGCACACACACATACACGCACTACAGACACTTATTCCCTCCCACTAAATCCACTGCCACATCTGCAGACAGTGTAGGAGTGGTTTACAGTAAAACCACCGGAGCTACAGTGAAATTACAGAAGTAAATCAAACCATTCACAGACTGCGCTCACTCCCAGATGTATCTTTACTTTTGTTTTTAGTAAGAGTGTGGGCAGCTCACATCCCACCTCAGACCTCTATTGGGTTAACAGTTTATTGGTAGGATGAGGAGGTAGTGGAGTGGGCACTTGGTGCAGATATGGAGCTGAAAGAAAAGCAGAAGTGCCTACGCGGTGTATTTAAAAAAGGTTACTTGAATATATGTGTTTTACTGCCTCCTTTTAAATATTTAGGCTTCATGGTTCGTCAGCTTTAATTAGATAGTAAACAGAGACATGAGAGGACGGATAATTGAGAGCAAGCAAACCAAGTAGAGAGAGTGAGTGGAGAGAGATGTGACCTCCTTCAGAGTGCAAAATAAGGCCACAACTACATTTCTTTGAAAACAAAGCTGTAGTACTCTGTTATTTTTATAGATTTCTTCATTCAGGGGCTTTTTGTTGTTGCAAAATACACCCAAATAAGATTCCAAAGAAATGCAAATCACTGTTGTTTGTCATGGTCACAAGGAAGACCTAATGACAAAGCACTTTAAGAAAGAAGAGGCATCGTCAACACTGAGAATGTTATCTTACCTATCTGAGAAGGTCAAAAGAAGAAGCAGCAGACCTAAAAAAAATAAAAAAACTATCAACAGCAGGTGAACAGTATCTGAAATGCATGTCCTTAAGAAGTAAGAAAACAGCAGTAAAGATCTAACAGAGCACTTGAGAGATGCTTCTGGTCCTTCAATTGATCCTTCAACTGTTCACTACAGTCTCATCAGAAATGGTCTCAGTGGTAGGATGGTTGTCAAGACATAGTTCTTAAGGAAGGGAAATGGGAGGAAAGGCTGAGGTATACAAAACTACACAGGAACTAAACTGAAAATTAACAGCAAGGGGTCTCTTGGAGCGATGAATTCAAATTCAAAATCTTTGGTTCAAATGTTAATCAATATGTATGAGGGACATCAGGAAAGAGGTGCAACAGTGAGTGTTTGAGCAAGGGTCTCAAACTTAAATGAGCTGTGGGCCACTGCTGGTACTGTCATCTCATTGGAGGGCCACTTTAGTGTTCAAGTAGTACAAATAAAACAAACAAACAAGAAAACACCCACAAATATTTCTGAAAATGTAGTGTTCTTTGTGTTTGTTTTTTATTTCAAATATTGTATAACAAAACTGCAAACGTGAATGCAATTTTTTTCTCACTCTTAACTAACTGAAGCCTTTCATTGAACTACCAAATAAATACATCAGTACTCTCTTTCTGGCCAGACACGTGGCAGCACTTCTGCTATAATTTTGTTGGTGTTTAACAAAATTAAAATGCAGACATAAGTGTACACATTCGTTTTTGACTGCTAGTGAAAACTGTTTTCTTTACAAATCACTGAACTAACACAGCCAATCCCTCAACATGTTTGTACTCTCTGCTCATATTGCCCTCATATTAAATAACTTGCTTTTTAAAGAATTTATTTTAACATTGCACTCAACAGCAAACAAATCCTCCCTAAAAGAAAAAGTAAGTTCAAGAGCCTAATTGCATTATATTTTTTCAAGTCAATATGCAAGTAGGGGTGCCAATAGTGGCCCCCAGACCGTGGGTTTGAGACCCCTGGTCTAGAGCCATCTGTAAAACAGAGTGACAGCTCTGTCAAGGTTTAGGGCCCCATTTCAGCCAGTGGTGTTTGGGATCTTTTCAAAATTGGTGGAATTATGAATGCAGAAAAGTACAGTGAGATTTTGATCCTACCATCTGGAAAGCATCAGAGTGAACAGAATGAGAGGCAGCCAAAATCCAAGGAAGAGCTTTGGAATGTCCTTCAACAAGCCTGGAGAACTATTCCTGAAGACTGCTTAAAGAAATGGTAGATTTCTCAGGCTGTGCTGAAGAATAAAGGTGATCAAACCAAATATTGATTTTCAAGCTTTGTTAAATTTGTACAGACCTGTTTTTGCCCTAAATGCTGTATTTCCATGTGCATTTGCACGTTTCAATAAACCACTGCGTCCATTTCCCATTTAACCAAAACAAATGGTGGCTCAAGTCTTTTGCACATATAATGTAATTCTCTGTGCTCTGATTTACTTTTTCATTGTAGCTTTTGGCAGAACATTTTACCTGATGAGAATTATGTAATGTGGGTTCATCTGCTTTTCCCGTGTCTTTTCACAGGTACATGTTTTTTTTAGAAGCTGGCTAAAATGTGTGTGCACGCATAATATGAATGATTTGTTATGTTCAGACATTTTATCAAATACTTGTGGTATACAATAACATACAGCAAATGTAGGTCAGCGTAAGGATATGAACTTCTCTACTGAAAAAGGATGTAAGGTGCGCCTGTGTGGACGTAGGTCATGTGTTTAAATGTGTACCTCCCATCCTAGGAGGATATCTGTGTGTGTGACATGGAAGTTGAGGGCACATCCAGGAAACAGTCCCTCTGTCTTTATACCATCCATCAGCAGAGAGTTCCACAGAAAGAGCCAGACAGGTCAAAAGAGAGAGATGGGGGAGGGAGTTGGTGTCTCTTTGAAAGATCGGGCAATGTGCTCCTCAAATTTAATTTAAGTCACTTAAAAAAGTTGATTCACACTAAGGGTGGAAATGCACCAACTAAATTCTGGTTTCCTCTTTCTTGCATGGGTTATATAACCAGGTGACAACAAAACTCCTTTTTTTTTCTCATGAGCTGTTGTGTATTTTATAAGAGTGAGAACAAAATGGGTGCCAAGCGTAGAAAACGCCAAAAACACAAAAAATTAGGGGAACGAGGGGACAGTCGTTTACAGTGGAGAGACAACAGTTCCTTTCTCTTGGTTTGATGCTTCATCGGGCGTTTGTAACTGTGCTCGACAGCAGGAGAAAGCACACACACAGATGACGACTGACGTTTGAACCTTAGTCATTCGTTACATAATCAAACACCTGCATTTCCTTTGTTCTTTCAATATTTAAAGGCCAATAAAAAAAATATGAACAGAAGAATGAGACATTACATATGCTGCAAAAGTTGGCGCGTTTCCACAGATCGGCCGTGTGACTCACAATGGAGTCTCTGATCATCAGTTTCTGTCATTACTGTTCCCGTGGGTGAAAATGATCCCCTTTCTCTCGTCTCAGCATCGCTATAGGAACACTGTTTGAAGGTCACAAGGTCCAAGAGAAAGACGGATCACTTCAAGGAAAGGACGGCACAGAATGAGGGAGGGGATGGGTCAATAAGCCCATGCAGGATTGGGGTGGGTGGGGGTGAGAGTGAGAGTGCATTAGGGCTTTGTTTCTCTTCTTTTTATAGGAATGGGGGATGATGAAGAGTGACTCAGCTCATCTAAACAGTGACTCACATACTCATGTGCTTTCTAGAAGTCAAAACATCATTAAAACAGATTTGGGGCCTGTTGATTTGGCTGACTGACAAAAGCATACAATCAGTGTTGTTCTTCATTATCCGTGCGCAGAACATGAGATATCAAAACACTAGTGCTTCTCAAGGATATGTGAGGATGCATCGGTGTCCTGAGGGGTTTGCTTCAGGATTTCGTGCTCTTGCGTGATATACAATCACAGAAAGAGTGTGGTCAAACTTGTACAGCTTTCTATGTACAGCTCTGGGACAAAGGTTTTCTTTCTGCTGATTATGTGGTCCTATTGTCTTCACTGAGCAATGAAGGCAATCAGTTTCCAGCTGAGTGCAATGTCGCCGGGATGTGCATCAGCACCTCTGAGCACGAGCTCATGGTTCTCAGACGGAAATGGGTGTATTGCCTGCTCCACCCAGCGTAAGGAGGAGTTGTTTCCTCAAGTCAAGGATTTCAAGTACATCAGAGGTCTTGAGATTGGACATACGGCAGATCCGAGGAGTGTCTGCAAAGACACCGCATGGGTTTTTGTGTTGACAGCAGTGCTGAACCCAGCAACAAAGCTGTTGATTGACTGGTTGATCTACATTCACCAGTGCTTTCACCAGTGGCCTCAAGCTGTGGGCGGTTCCCAAAACAAGCAGCAGATATCAGCTTCCCTTGAAGGGTGTCTGGGCTGACCTTTAGTGACAAGGTGAGAAGATCAGGCATCTAGAAGGGACTTAGACTAGATCTGCAGCAGGGGAAGTGGTTCTGGGATCTGATTGGGATGCCTCCCAGGTGAGGTGTTTCAGACATTTCAATAGGAAGGAGACCCCCCCAAGACATATCCAGGACTCACTGATAGATTATATCTCATAGCTGGCTTGGGAACTTGGTAAAAGCAGCTGAAGAGAGTGGTGGGGAAGAGTTGGAACTGAATAAGCAGCAGAAAATGAAATGCTTCATGGATGGATGTGCACTCTCCACAGTTTACAAGATTCTACACACATGAAGCCAGAAAGGGGAAAGTAGTGAAATCTGTTGTTTAGCTTACATATTTACTGCGGCACTGTTTTTCTGCCTTTTTTTCTCTAGCATACTTAAAAACACAGATAATAGGAGAACATATTGTCTCCAGACAGGGTCAAGGGGCTTCCAGTAGCTGAGTCAGACCTCTTACTGGAAGCCTATGAGTAACCCGTCTTCCTCTCCCCCCTAATTCACTCCTCTGTCGCTTCCCTCCCCTCATATAGCCTACATATCACCACTATTTTTAACCTTTGAAGTATTCAAGCTTGTTTGTCACAAGCATAAATGCAAAACACATATAGGACGTGTATAAAATTGTTTTCTTCTTCACTGAACTCCTGCTTTTTACATATCTGTGTGCAACATACAATTGCACACATTCCTCAGAGAAAGAATGTCACCATAAAAGCCTCCCACCCATTTGCCCCCAAGACCCATTATACCCAACCCCTCCCCCAGTTTTTGAGCTCTCCCCTTTCTTTATTCCCCCCTTTCCCGAACAGTAATGATCTCACCCAGCTGTCCCTGTGTAATCACACCCACGCTGAGTGCGACACTCTGGTGACGGCTGACATCACTTGTTTTGATCCCTGTCACCGTTTCCCCGAGACCCAAAACATGATGCCAGTCGTTGGTTTTTTGAACACACATGTTTAAATGATTTAATCTTAAATAATATATTTTCTTGGTCACATTTGAAGGTGGGAATTATAGCTTTTGTAAAGGTTTGTGTTGTAACAAGTTGTACAAATAAGCAGGATTAAATCGGATTAAAAGGGAAAAATTAGACTGTTTGGTGAAATTCCTGCCAGGTCATACAGAACTGTGCCCTAGAAAACTCTGTATGAATCTATACATGAAATGGGGGCCTCACCTGTAAGACGTGAAATCCAATCTTTTCATTTTACCTTTGCCTGTTCTCCTAATCATGATTTTAGCATGTTAATGAGTAGCTGAGATGAATGATGTCAATGTGATGTGAGGAACATCTGTTGCCTTGTCTGTCTACATGTCATGGCAAGTATTTTCTTGAAGCCCATGGATGACATCCACATTATTTATGCATTTGATATATCTTCCCATGTGATCTTAACATGTTCAAACAAACCACTTTTTTATTGGGCCAATAAAGCCCAATAAATGATCTGCAGGCCTAAGTCTGGCCCTGCAGCTCATTTGCATCCAGCTTATCCGCTCACATTGTCACATACTTTAAGACAGTTAGGTAACTAAAACCAGTGTAAGCAAAACAGAAAGAAACTTTATGTTAAACGTTACGATCAGATGGCAGGATACGTGGCTGCCTGTTTACTGAATAATCAAATCCTGAACACTTTCTGACCACTTCGTCAGGTTAATCGTATTTGCATTGACGTCGTCCACTCTGACAGGAAGTCTTCCTTAACAACGCTCCAGCATCAGTGGGCGTCAAGTAGTCAACTGAAAAGCCAAATCTAATGAGAGCTGTCACTGAGCAATGCAAAGGTCAAGTACCAGGCAAAAAATGCATGTGCACACACATCTATGAGAGTGTAGTTGTGCTTCAGTCTCAGATGAACTGATGAGCCGGAAGCTGTGCACTTGGGTGCCTGGTGTAGGAGTTGGGTTATTGAAATGAGAAGACCCCGCAGCCTGAAAGACTCAGCTATTCTTGCCTGAATGGTGATGTGTCAGAATGTAAGAGGCGTCAGTGATCAAAAAATGAGCGCCACCCACAACCCGAAGGCCCGGCTGTGCTGCAAGTCTAAAGCTGGTGTTTATGTAATTTGACGTTTATGCAATGAAAATGATCGGACTGAGCTGAGGTGGATGCAGCAGTGCCTCGAGGGGGTGGCTGTGGATTGCACCCACCTTGCTTTAATTACCATATTTCAGAGGAAATTTGACCGTTTGAGGGCGAGTAGTATATATATTTAGAGCATATTCTAAACATTTAGAAAAAGAGAAGAAGGTGCACTCTGGTGAAGTCTGAATTTTGTTCCAGCTTTCTTTGACCATGCTGCATGTGGTATTCCTGTTGTTACATGACAATGTTATTTTTCTTGTTTTCTCTTCAATTTAAGGATAACTTTGTGCCATGGGTTGAATGTCTCCAACCTTTTGTGGGTTGTGAAATCCTTTCAAAACCCAATTGTATGAGATTGAGTAACTACTACCACTGACAGTCAACAACTTTGTTTATAAATTTACTCAATTCAGCTGCAGTTTACGGGCTTTGCAGAACTGCAGGTTTGGCTTTTGTGTCGACAGATATATTTACAGGAGTAATAAAGTAAAAGTATTTTCATTACAACAGCTTCACATGCATTATGATGACTAAAAGAGGCATTAAAGGTTCAGCTAACGCTGAAGCCATAAACAACAAATTAAAGTAAAGCAAGTAATTTAATTTTCATTTCATTGAAGATAAATATTACAAAGCACTTCAAAACAAAAGTCACCCAAAAGCGAGTTTAAAAAGATGAGTTTTTAACTGATTTTTAAAAGGGATCATTAAGTGATTGTAAACTTTGACATGTACTCTGTCCTTGTATCCTGCACAGCCACGGTCACCATGACCTCAGGGACCTGCTAAGGATGCATAAATGTAAAACTGATGTATGTTGGTACTTGTCCATGCAGAGCTCTAACAACTAAAACCAGAAAATTAAAATGGACTCTCAAGTAAATGGGGACCAAGTTAAATTGAATGGGCAGTTTTGTGACATGTGAGTTAATAGAAAACTGAGCCAGAAACCTCGCAGTTGTGTTTTGAAAAACCTGCAGACGTTCCAAGGAAGCTTTTTTAAGACAAGCGAACAATGAACTACAATAAACGAGGTGTGATGAAATAAAGGCATGAATAACAATTTCCATTTCGGAGCATGACGCACTGGAAATCAACTTGCCAATATTTTTTAAATGATAAAAGCAAGAATGAACCCGAAATGAAATTTTAAACTGGAACATTCAGAGTGAAAGCAAAAGCTACTCCAAGGTTTCTTAAAAGAACTATACAAGTGAAGGCGGGTCTACATAGACCCGCCTTCACTGCTACTGCTAGACACATAGCAGTGAAAGTAAATGTATTTTTAAAAAAATCAGAATGTGCTGAAGAGGGAGCAGATATAACATAGAAAGGAGGTCCCCAAAACAGATGCTTGTGGCACACCATAAGCAAAAGAAGTGGAAGAGGACTTTCGCCTAAAAGCAGCCACAGAGAAGGATTGTTCACACAGATATGAAGAGACCCACTCCGAGGTAAAAAGTATCAAAGGCAGAGATCTGGTCCAGCATCGCTAATACACCATATCTGCATCATTTCACATCTTTTAAATGAACGACATGAACACTTTTAACAGAGAATACTCTGATATATCCCTGGAGAAGGTTTAAAATAGGAGCTAATCCCATTTTAAAGAACATATTTAATCTAAAACGGAAAGACAGTAATCATTAACAAAAGTTTTCGAGAGCTCAACATTGTTATTAATTGTTAATAAGTCCCCCTCTAAGCCACATTGCCACACACTTTTGCAGCTCTCCTTTCTTTTTTGCAAAAGATTACGTAATGCTGCTTGTTACACATCATATGCACCAGGAGTCTATGTCAGCTTATTTGACAAATATTTACACATTATCCTATTATACCCAGCTATTAAATAAACACAAATGCTGATTATGGTTCACAAAAATGAAATTAACAAAATATTGTTAGAATGCCAGTGATTTTTTTCCCCCCCTCTGCTGTAGGGAGGAGCCACAATTTTCCTCCATGCAGGAAAATCCCTGGTTTGACTTCCAGGATGCCAGATGATAAATCGAAAGTATCAAACTATAAAGAATTAGTAATACAGGAGCCAATGTCAGCAAACCGTCTGACCACTCCACACAGATTTCCTTACAGTGCTGAAATAAATGGCAACATATGGCAGGTAGGAAAAAGTGAAACCAAGTACTCTGAGAAACCCATATATATATCTATCTCCAACAACTAACTGTCCAATTCATGAAATATATAAACCCTGCAGAAACACAAATGAAACACTATTCATGAATTGTTTCTCTTGTGTTTTAAGTCACTGAGACCAGCATAAAGCCACACACACAAACACATTCCCGACGGAAACCGTATACCTTCCATATTTCAGCTCTCCAACAAAAACACTCGCTGTCTTGGCTTTAGTCGAAAAGAGAACAGAAGGAGAGGGAGACAGCCAATCAGAACTTCGGAAATTTTCGATTTTTTGACTCCTTTTCTATGATTGGACCGAGTTTCACCCTGGAGGCACCCGCCCCCTTGCGTTGATTGGCCAGTTTTCCCGGCTCTGTGGAAGTCATTTGAATACGTCTGGCTTTATGGCTCATTGCGAGCTTTTGCTTGTTCAAATACTCAAAGAAGCAAGTGCGGAGACAGACAATGGTGAAGCACACTGCACGGACTCACAGCAGCTAAAAGATTGACCTGTTTGTTACACGTTTAGCGTCTCCTCGACGTGAGAAAGACCTGAAGTAACGTGGAAAACCTTTTTTTCTTCTTCCCCTTTTAATGCTTTTAACCGTTACTGGCAGAGATACAGTATTTGGACGCGGAGTAGCACCGTTTCAGAGGTAAGTTGTTTGGAGTGTTGCTTATGTGGATTTTTCGAGAAACGGTACACTACTATTTATTCATTTTTGATAGTAAAAATATTTTTGCTATTGAAATGTAAATTTCGCATAGGCTTAATTGAATGATAGAAATGCTCTTTATTGCGCGAAAGTTGATTAAAGTTTTCTAGTTTTTTTATTATTATTTTATTTACTTCACCTAATTTTTGAATGTGATGTTTAACTGATGAACTATTTTCTCTCTAAACGCCCATTTTTACTCCCGACCTGTTGTTGTTGTTATTATTGTGCCGCCCATAGGAGTTTATAATTAGGCTGGTTGTCAGACTCAAACAAGCATTACTCACCAGCACCTGCGATGGGACCATGCTTGCACAGCATGACTTTTTCACAGTCAGCTTTTACTTTTAGTGTATTATGACTCAGTCTGAACCCCATAATGCAGACCAGGCATGCTGGGTGTGTGTGTGTGTGTGTGTGTGTGTGTGTGTGTGTGTGTGTGTGTGTGTGTGTGTGTGTGTGTGTGTGTGTGTGTAACAGATTGTGTGAGTGTGTCTGTAGGGAAAAGAAGAAAGAATGACAGAAAAAATGTGTGTGCTGCTGGCCAAGGAGTTTGTAAAAAGCCTACACACACTTCTACACAAACCCACAGTCACTTAAAAGAATGGCAGTACTCTGTGAGCTTGGGAAGCTGCTTAAATAAATCTCACATTAAATAGTTAAACTAATTTAATTATTAACTGAGGTGGTCTGAAGGGTGCCAGCAACATTTGAGACTTTGAAACTACCTCAAAGTCAACTTCAAGGTAAAATTAAATGCTGCCATTGGTGTGTTGGACAGAGGTTTGAAGTCAACCCCTCCATCCCCAAACAAACTTGGGTTTAATATAGCTTAGTAGTAGTGTTTATCCTTTCTGGCGGTAGGTTAATACTGTACTAGCCTATCAGATGATACAGGAGACAGGTGTGTGTATTTGTATGAAAGTGCATGCCTGAATCCATTGTGTTTTGAATAAAAGAAGACAACAGGCTCAAAAGTGGTTGAGCCCTGTTCTGTGTATCTCTCCTGTCGATCTGAGTCTGGTGTTTATGTCCAGCTCTGTTTGCCTATCTATCAGATTTTTTTAAACCAGGCATCGGTTCCCAGCCTCTGGTGTTTTGACAATGGCTTCGGGCCTCCCCTGACCTGCACACTTCCTTGAGCGTGAGCGGCGCCACGTTTGTTTGGACACTAGGGCTGTTTCCTCCTACTTTGGTGTGGCAAATTGGTTGGTACTTTGATGACGTGTGACTTTGTATTCTGAGTACATGAAAACAATCCTGAAGCATTATAGGTTAGAGCTTCTGATGCTTGGACAGCCAAGCAGAACAAAACAACATCTGGACAAAAATATAAAGAATTGCATTGAGTAGGCTTTCTCTGCTAATGCGAAACCCCCAAAGTCAAAGTGTCAGACAATTTATACCTAAAGAAATTTCAAAATCTATTGCATGCCCAAAAAACCAAATATATCCTTCTTTTAAATTCACTGCATGTGTCTTGATTTTCACTTCAGATGTGTCCCATGTCATTGTTATGTCCCCATAAACACATCAAGGTTTTTTTTCTTGCGTAGAACACATGAAGGCATCTCGGTCCATTGGCATGCTGCATTTATGGGGCTGTTTGAAAATTAAAATCTGACATGAAGGAGCAGTAGAACGGTCTTCACACCAAAGGGGAGGGCTGCAGCAATACATTTTGTATTTTATTTCAACTTACCGTAGTGGGAGTTGGAGATGATTGCTTTTGTTTGCACCACAGGGTGTAAAGGGGCTTTATTTTTTCAATTAACACCAGCAGCTTGCTTTTACTTGACTCATTTGGTGGCTGTAAAAGAATAATTAAATATATAACTAGTGTAGCATTGCAGAAAGCATAATTGGCACATGGTGATGCGATTAGCAAGCAACATGTGGTAAATCTGTCCAGTCTTATAATCTTTAAAAGGTTTAGTTGGCTGACTTTGAGGTGCTCAATCATAAAAATTAAAAGAAGCATTAAATCATTAGAGAGCCATCTTATTTTTCGATGATATTATGTTGTGTGGTGAAGTTACTAGTCCTCCCACGTAAATTGACAAATCACCAGTGACATCATTGTACAACTTCTCTTTAAAAGGTTAACTCTTGTACATGCAAGCCACAAATAAGTGTCATGTGCACAGACTGAACTTTGGCCTCATTATTGATAACGATAATCCCGGCTGTCAGGAGTTTCCTCCAGACTGTCATGCTTCTCTCTCTCACCCACCTTGTCTGTTGTAGCTCATTAGTGTCAAAGTACACTGGGTACAAAGTAGAAGTAAGATAGCATTGCAGTACATTGACATAACACTCTCACAAGTAGTTTTACGGATCCTCTTTATCAGGCACAGGCTCTGCCTTCAGCTTGCTCCGCTGCTCCTCTCATGAAACGTTTTTATGGATACACACTGTGTTAACCTACATGATGAACTTTGCAGAAAACAGGGTGCTAATTTAGAAAACGTGACTTGTTTTCTTACTACTGACCAGCTGCTTAAAGGCTTCGAATTTTATTAGATGTTTAAAAAACAAAAAAAGCAGGAGTCAAACAAACCTCTATCTCATCTAAGCTCCAGCAGTTGGTCCAGACTGTTCTGAGGTCAGTACCTTGTAGCTTTTATTTTGTATAAACACAGCAATCTCTACTAAGGTCAGTAAATGAGTTTCAATATGCTCTTTTATTAAAGTCATAAACAAAAAGTCTGTCACACCTATTGTCCTTGTTTTCAGCCTGGTAGATTATTATTTGTGACTTCACTGCACAAGAGCTATAATAAGAGGCCCCACCTTAGAGAAGAATGAGTAAAGTCTGCTTTTCTGGTTTGACTGATGTAAAAATGATCCCAGGCTCGGCTCATGCAGAGGCTGGGCGTCGTATTGCCTGACAGCAGAGAGCAGAGTGTGTGAAAGCTGCTGTGTGTGTCTGATCTGCTGGGATCTGCTCTGATCTCTTCCTGGGGGTCTTTGTGTGGTTGTTAATGCCATGACAGGATAGATAATGCCTCTATTGTTGAAGACCTCCTCTCCCTCCCCGTCCCCCTCCTCCTGTAGGGCACAGCATTGCTAGGTGTACTCTTTAAAACCACATTAAATGGTTTCAGAAAAACATATTCTGACAACGCCTTCAGATCCATTAAAAGCCAGACACGGATGGCTTTCATGTACAGAAGGCCTTTATAAATCCGCCGAATTGGCTTGTCTTGTTGATGCAGCGTGAGCACGTTTCATTGGTGTAAATCCATTAGTGGATGAGATTTTCCTGCTGCACCATCAAAAGTTCTATTTGTTTTAACCATTTGATGAACTGGGTTATGACATTTTAGCCAACAGGCGCTGCAGTCGTGTTCCAATGCCAGCTGCTAAGAAAATGCACAGCCTTTAGGATTTTTAATGGTTCAGTACAAAAGTGGTTTTCTTGGTAAAAATGTTCTTACATCACTGTACATTTTTTGCTTTTTCCTGTATTATTATATCCACATCAGTCTGCTTCTTAAGCCTGCAATCTTCAAAGTTTACAAACAAGAGAATATAAACAATGCTTTTAATATGAAATTATACTCCCAATGCCATCATTAAGTCATTCACGGAGAGTCCAACCTATGATTTAGAAAGAGTGCAATTGCAGTGCAGCAGCTGGGAAGCCGCAACTATCCAAAGGGTCAACTTTTCAGGAAGTCCGGGTGGAAAAACACAGGATTGTTTTTGAATTTCTTAGTTTTCCCCCCTTGCACAAGGTCACCTTCCAATGCAAACAGAAGCTTGAAGAAAGGACAAAAGGCATCTACACTGGAGTAAATATTACTCAGAGGACTCTTATCTCAACTTGGACCACCGCAGCCATGCTTTTCCAGATTGCATTTTATAACTCGAGGAAGGTAAAGACAATCTCTAACTAAGTTAGAAGAAGAACAGCAGGCTGAGATCACAGAGTTCAAAAGATGGGTTGGCACCGGACTGGCTTACACTGGCAACATGCCAAACACTGTGGTATACGTGTGTGTGTGTGTGTGTCGCTCAAGCCATCATTTGTTTATGTGTGACGTGTGTGTGTGTTTGGATTATACCGGCATGGGGCTAGGCGCCATTGTGGACAAGGGTATGTGTGTGCGTAAGACGTTGGCTCAGGCAGACACTCCTCTGTTGGCGCTGTGATGGACAAACAAAAGTCTGCTGGATTCCTGCAGGGTTTTGTTTCTGGCACAGTATATGTACATTGCTCGTATGTAACTGTGTGTGGCTCGCTTATGCGGACATGTGGTGCCAAGACAGACAACAGTAGAAGGATAAAGATGGCTCCAGAGTTAAAGCACGCCTCGGTGGTGATCTGGGATCAGCTTACCCAACTCAAATCCAATTATATTAACCATTAAGACAAAGGGGGGAGAATCACTGCTGTTGTGTCATCTGGTAGGTTGTTGTAGTGCGTGAATTTGTAGACATTTTCACCAACAAATGACTTTCTCCAAGCTGTAAATTTCCAAAGGTGAAATGTTTGTGTTCAGAACCAGAAAGGATAGACAGAGGAGGGGTAAAATTATGTGATTAAGTGTAATTCCTTTCACAGACATCCCTAAATCTTTTCTTTGCATGATGGAGTTGCTGAAACCTATTTTCACAACACTCGGCTTCCCAGAAAGATGGGCAGGTTAACACGTGGTAAGACGCTACAAGAGACACTAGTCACGATTTTGTGGCTACAGATTGACTATAAAAGGATAGGTCTGTTGGCAACTGTTGTGCCATAATTATTGGGAAACCTTTGGGAAATCATGGATTAGCCGATCAACAAAAGAAGCTATGTCATAATTATTCTTTAAAACTGTGTTGTGCAATGTGGAGTTAGAAGTTTTGATGGTTGATTGGACACTGCAGTAAGGGTAAGGAGAAAGAAAAAATGAAAACAAAGATCTGCTTTAATTCAATCACAGAAGCCCTTCTACTTCCTTCAACACCTACATGTCTAGTATTATAACTTGGAAGGTTTTGTTTGAATAATGCAAAGTGTCACTTTGAAAGCCTCTGTCTATATACACAAAATGCATGTCCACTGTTTCAGATACCTGTGGAAAACTACTGATTGTTACCCTTTTCCTGTTTAGGCTGTGCAACCATCTCTTAATTTTCCTGGGATATTTCATACCCAGTTCCAGAAAGATTTGCTTTAGAATGAGGTTTCAGGAAGCAAATCTAAATTATCTAAAAAACAAAATCCCCTCCCTGTTGCCTGTTTATCGTATCTGGGTTATTGGGAATCTTTAAATGGGCTGAAAGATGAATCTTCATGTGAATTATGAAAAACATATATTCCACATTGCATGTTATCCATCATGTATTTCTCAGCTGACTGAGAAAATGTATTATCATGGTATGAAATTGCATATAAATAGGCTGTTCATCTTTGTTTCTCACCCCTAACCTACTCCTTGTATGTTTTGTTAAGGTCATCATGCCTCCAACAACCCCATATGCTGGAAAGTTCAGCTCTTGCGTCCCTTACAGCAGCAATGCCAACCACCAACAACCTACGAGCCCGTACCGGAGCAGCACTGTCCCGAAACCTGCGAGGGACAACATCTACAACGGCGCCTACTCGGTTGGAGAAAACCCCTACGACATACCTCAGCCTCATAGCGGGGCTTATCGGAGCGCCTCTGTCTCCTCTGTGAATGCGAAGGAGCATCATTACACCAGCTGCGCTCTGTCTGAGAACCCATACTCCTCCCCGCAGCCTCACAGCCCTCGCCAGCACAGCACTTCCTGTCCAGGCCGCGCACATCGCCACACAAGTGGCAGCAGCGGCAGCAGCAGCGACCAGTCCTGTCGCAACAACAACAGCGTAGCTGCGGCGAAAGCTCGGCTTTACGGACATGGCGTTACCACCAGCTACGGGGAGATGTGTTACCATGACAATAGCTTGGTGTCTGCATCTCTTGAGGCTCTGATCCAGCACCTGGTTCCCACAGTGGACTACTACCCTGACGTAAGTTACAGTGAACATGATCTTTTCGTGAGAAACAGAGTGGTCTCAAATAGATGAGTTGAGTCTGAGAAAAGAGGTCAGCTGTCCTGGCTGTACTGACCTTTCTCTTCTTGTCTTTCCTCCTAATCAGAGGTCGTATGTGTTCACTTTCCTGCTGAGTTCACGCCTCTTCCTGCCCCCCTATGAGCTCATGACGAGGGTTTGTCACCTGTGTGTGGAGCAGCAGCGGTCCGGAGATGCCCTGCTGGATAAGGTGGGCTGGCAACACACACACAGGGCTATTATTTGCTTCTCTTCTCGTCACACTCACTCTCTGCTCCCACACAACCTTCTACCCACTATAAAATCCACAAGCTCTCTCACCCACATGCTTCTTTTTGAAAGAAAGTATTTATCTGCTCTTTTTTTTTTTTTTTATATCAAGCAAATAAAATCCAGGCAAGGGAACACTTGGAAACAGAAACTGCAAAGATAAAATAAATAATGGCAGAATATTGTCTTAGAAAAACAGCGAGCTGTGGCTACTCTTGTGTTTTAAAAGATATGAGGGCCATGCCGTTTAGATCATTGACCAGAGAGAGAGATTTACTCATAAGATAAA
Organism: Pelvicachromis taeniatus; assembly: GCA_015108175.1. Classification (NCBI taxonomy): domain Eukaryota; kingdom Metazoa; phylum Chordata; class Actinopteri; order Cichliformes; family Cichlidae; genus Pelvicachromis; species Pelvicachromis taeniatus. Next base: position 14,020 of record VURO01024002.1, on the reverse strand, counting down.
TGAAATCATGTCTGCCTGAGTGTCACTTAGTGCACCATCTGATGGTTTTCAGATTCGTTTCCGTGAAGTGGCCCCTAAGCTGGTGCAGCTGCTGACCGAGTGGACTGAGACGTTTCCATATGACTTCAGGGACGAGAGGATGATGCGCTGCCTTAAAGACATGACGCATTACGTGGCCCGAGGGGACGAGGTTAGCGTTCATAGCTTCTGTAGTCAAAGCTTTTCAAGTAATGAATTTGCAATAATTCCACATAAAATCTCAAGTTAATTCTCACCTCCCTGTCTTAGTTTTCATGATTTGTGCTGTCTGTGTCACACTGCAGTACTCTTGGCGAGCCATGCAGCAGATGACCCAGCGTCTTATCAAACGCCTCTCTGCCCTCGGCCAATACGAGGAGGCTGTGGCTGCGCTCAATGCGGTGGCAATGGAGCGTCCCGCTTCCTTGAAGAGCAAGCAAGCATCGGCTCAGCGGAGTGACGTACTGAGCGTGTGTGACGATCCCTTCGTCCTCGCCCAGCAGCTTACACATATTGAACTGGTAGGAAGTTGGCATTAATACTTGGGTGGCTGTGCTTATTATTGTATTCTGTAGAGAGAAATAGTTTTCAGTCTTTCAAAGACATCTGTAGATTATATTAACAAGCTTTTATGATTGTCTGTCTTATGTTGCTGTCATTGTCCTAATTGTTTTTATGTTCTGTTTTCTGCCCTCAGGACCGACTGAGTTTTATTGGTCCTGAGGAGTTCATCCAGACATTTGCCATGAAGGATCCTCTGGAGAACCATAAGGTACAATTGACTTTGAATGAAAAAACGCTTTGCTTAGCTCTACCTCCAGCCTTTTAGTTCAAGTTTTGGACAAGCAGGTCACAGAATTTCACATTCTCTCACACAGGAACTTGCAGGCTTGGGTTTACTTTTCATTTCTTTATTTGCTTTTTTCCTTTTGAACTTCTACATGATAAAAACTGGAGACATGGGGAGCTTGTGCAAAATCATATAAATGAATCTCACTCCAGTCGCAATTAGCAGATAGATCTAACAGCTACAGCTTGCTGCGTGCAGTTTTACTGTGTAAAGACTGCTTGAAAATACAGTAACATGACCTCTTTATAATTATCAGCATCAAAGAACTGCAGACGATTGCAGTTATTTTAAGTCAATTTTTATTGTTTTGATTTGAAGTATATTCTGGGCCTGCCTTGAGTGTAATTTGTGGTCTGCTTCAGTTGAAGTAAATATGCTTTGGAAACCACATCAGAGAATCTACTGGCAGATAGATAACAATTTGTGCAGTGTTATTTTTAACTTAGCTCAGACACAGTATGAAAAAGTTATTTTGCATATGTCTAAGTGAATCTGAGGGACCTGTAAGTGAGCTGAAGGGTCATATTCAATCACTGCTGCTGAGAACAAGTGCTCACCCACTGTTTGTAACCGTGCTCCAACCAGTGCTGTGCCAGTTATATAAGACCCACTTTGTATAAAAGAGCAGTTGAGTCAGCTAAAGGGGTCCTGAAGTGTAGAAGGGGGAAGTTTGGAGTGGAGTGGGCTGTCGCTGTTGTGTAAGCATTTAATAGAGCCATGAATCTCTGAGATTACATCATCACGGCCAAGTCAAATTTATTTATACAGAGCTTTTATAATGTTTGTTTATATAAAAGGGCCTCTGAGAAACAGGTTCACCACAGAGTGTCCTTATAGAAAAAACAAAAGGCACCAAAGTAGATGTAAATGAGATGAAAATAACAAGCAGACACGTCACAGGCTTCAATGTGCAGGCCCAGAGGTTGTGTGGGTGTGAAGGCTGTCAGGATCCATTAGCAAAGGAAATTATAGAGGAGCAGCAGTCTGTCTTTTTCTATTTCTGATTTATAAAATAATTTATTGGCTAACCTTAAGAAGATTATGCGGATGATACTGAATATCAGGGAACAAATATTAATAGACGATCAACAAGTAGCCAAGAGGTACATGGAAACATTAGCTTAACTGATATGAGATAAAGTAAAACGAAGCAGAAATTCAAACGTAATTAAATAATTGAGCAGACCTACATCCTAGCAGAAACATCACTAACAAAAATTAATTTTATTATTTGATTAAAATAGATAAGATCTATGGAACACATATTTGAAAGATTGTTAAGTTTGTCTGTAGTTGAAGTTGTTGGCTGTCTGTGGATATACAGTAAACAATTAATTTAGAAGTATGGAAAAAGCTGGAAATTGTTAGCTATGGCAGTATAACTAGCTTAGATTATGATTGAATTATTAGCTAAAGATGGTAGATAAACAGTTAAAATAGCTAAGATTATGCTAAATGGCAGAAATTAATAGCTAAATGTTTGGAATTTAGCCAATATTTATTAGCTAAAAAATCTCGTATAAAAGATTGTTGGTTAACGCTTTGGATAAACTGTTGAAATTTTCAGTTAGAGAAATGGATAAAATGCAAATGTTAAACATGCCTTAAATAAAAGCATTGGGCAAACTATACAAATAATAAGCCACTAGCTTTGAATAAATGACTGGGACTATTTGCTAGCTAAAATGATAAATGATGAGCTAAAAGTAGTCCAGATCTAATTTAATGTAAGTTCACAGAGCTTTAAGGGTCCATAAAATGAAAGAGATTTATTTTCTAAGATCCAGTTTATTTTCTAAATGGTCCCTTCTGTGACTCACGTCTGATAGACAGCATAAATCTTTCTTGTTAAAAGGCTGAAGGCTACATCCTTACAGTTTTTAAATGTTTAACTTTTTTCAAAAATAATGAAATACAGACAGAAATGCGCTCAGACCTGTTCTTTGTTTTAATGATGGCATAATTTGTGTTTCAGGGTTTCTTTCGGAAACGTAAAACTAGCAACCTGGAAGCTTATGTCAGCTGGTTCAACAGACTGAGTTATCTAGTGGCCACTGAGATCTGTATGGTAAGTTGTTGTGATTCGTTCTGGACCAAGGAACGCCTTTGAATGCACAGCTGGACTACAAATTACTTCTTACTACACTGCAAAAGTGGATATTTGTGTACATATATTGAATTTGTACTGACCTGCTCCTTTTGTTCTTTCGTTTAAGCCGATGAAGAAGAAACACAGAGCACGGATCATAGAGTTCTTCATCGATGTTGCTCAGGAGTGTTTCAACATTGGCAACTTTAACTCTCTCATGGCCATCATCAGTGAGTATTTGACGGCACACATACAGCTCGTTTGCTCTATCTGTCCCTGTATTTACTCACCCTTTCTCTGTGTCCAGCTGGGATGAACATGAGTCCTGTCGCCAGACTGAAGAAAACCTGGAATAAAGTCAACACGGACAAGTTTGAAATTCTGGAGGTAAGGACGATTGGCATGCAGCAGTGAATCCTGTATACACGCATTGTAAACTGACGATTTTAAGTTGCTCAAATTAAATTAAATCAAATAGCATTTAAGCATGCCCACAGGGATTTGTGTTTGATGGCCGTCTCTTTTGTGTGCTCTCATTCAGCACCAGATGGACCCATCCAGTAACTTCAGTAACTACCGCACTGCGCTCCGCGGTGCTACCCAGAGGTCTGAGACCGCACACAGCAGCCAGGAGAAGGTGAGAGAGCACGCAGGATTTACTCTGAAAATAAAACGCTGCAAGTGGTGAATGTGCATGTTAAATGAGCTGATGTGTTTCTCCTCCAGATTGTGATTCCTTTCTTCAGTCTCCTCATTAAAGACATCTACTTCCTGAATGAAGGCTGTGCCAGCAGACTGCCCAATGGACACATCAACTTTGAGGTTAGGACACACTTCAGAAGATGATGTTATTTAAATGATTAAAAACAGATTTGTAGCGGTACAAGCTCAGGCTTTTACATGTGATGTTGTGACTCCCCCTTGTGGCTAAAAAGAGCAATGCATTTTCCTTCATGATGCTTTTCTTTCATCTGCCCTTTATAATCTGTTTGACAATCTGTCTCCACAGAAACTGTGGGAGCTTGCAAAACAGGTGAGCGAGTTCCTGGTTTGGCGTCAGGTCATTTGTCCATTCGACAGAGACAGGCGAATCCTTCAGTACCTTGTCACGACACCCATTTTCACCGAGGACGGTCAGTATTCAGTCTCCCCTGCATTTTGCAGATATAAAATACCAATGTTTGTATAGTTTGTCAGCTTTAGGAAACAAACAAAGCCCTTATTGTTTGTCTTATCGTTGCAGAGCTGCATTTGGCTTCATACGAGAGCGAAGGACCAGAGAACAACATGGAGAAAGACAGTCGTAGGTCACTTCGGTAGGTGTGGACATGTGAAAAAACACCCACAAATCCCAAACCTTGTATTAATGCAAAAAAAGAAAAAAAGGAGCAATTGTTGAGTGTAATAACACTGGTTGCTTATCTTGTGTCTTTTAGATCTTCACTTCTCCATCGAGAGAATCGGACCTAATGCCAGGGCAAATTCTGCTTTAAAGACTGTAAATGAATCAGGTGTTTTAAAGCTACAGGTTTCTCCATATTATAATATGGACACAGAAAATTCTTATGGCCACAGTTAAGATGTTGGACTTAAAATAAAAGAAGCTGGGACCACATCCTGCCTGTGTTGCTGCATCTGGGCTTTGAGTTCACAAGGAGATTGCCACAGAATTGATTCCATAAAATTCATCCAGTGCCAAAGAAGCCCATTTTATGTTATTATTGTAACCTCTTTTCCAACAAGTCTTCATGGATTTAATTAATTTATGAAGCTAATGATTCTCAAGAAGAGCCTGGATCAGCTGTGCTGCTTCTACAAAATCAGCTCTGTCCGAGGCGCTTAGGGAATATCAGACGACTGGCCAGAGGTCTGCGGACTAGGTTTATACCTCCAGTGGTTGCCACGCCGGCCTCATATTGTGGAAGGACTTATACGCTGGGAGGGAAGGTTTCATCTCTAAACGAAATCATCATGGACCTAAATGAGTTTCAAAGCTACGTTAACGCTCCTTGCCTGCAGATATCCTTGCTGAGAACTACAGAGATTTGAAATCTCAGAGGAAGGACCGACTTGCATTGATCTGCATTATAAATAACAGGCTAACAGCTGCTTTTAAAAGTGGTATTGCTGCTTGTTGTCTTGTTTGATGCCTCAGTTTTAATGCTAACATGTTGAGCAGAACCTGCACCACATCCATTCCATTAGCTCCCACTTTGCACTGTCTTTTGGTATTTTTTTTTGTGTAACGGAAGCGCAGAATACAAGGCAGTACATCAGCAACATTATTCCAGCGTGCATTGACACGGTGCTTTTATCAACTACGTGTTGTTCAGTGCTAAGCATTTTGTGATGTGCACTCTTTGACTCTGATGGTGATGCAAAACTGTGTAAGTGACACAAGATAGTAACCATGCAGACTACATCAAAATGCACTTCAGTGTGTTCTTGTGTAATATAGGCAACTTTCTATGCTATAATATTAAGTTGTATTTTGTATCAGAAGGCTGAATTATTTTTTTTTATGTACTTTATTTGATGTTCTGCCAGGAGCTTCTTGTTTTTTGGCTGGTTTTGTGTTGTTAAGCTATCAAACACCAGTTTACATATTAAAAAAAAAAAACTATTAAGAGTGCAAACTGATGCGTGTGTGTGTACAGACACATCTCAGCTGTGTTGTGTGCGATGTGGTTCTTTGAAATCCAGTTGTGAGTGCTGTGTTTTATGTCATTTTATTTGTCATATATGCTACTGTTTTGTGTATTTTTTGTGTCATCTGTCAGGGTACTTGTACTGAAGGTCTTTGTGTAAAGAGAATGATCTATTTTCTTTCAAATAAAAGAATCACAAGAACAATGCGCTCTTTTTCTTAACCCAGGTTTTCAGCTTTGGGCTCTACATATAAGAGATTGCTGATGCGTCTTTGACTGCTGAGTCCAACCAGGACATCATCAGAACAAGAGTGAGCAGGCGTATAAAGATGATTAAAAAGAACAAAACACAGGACTGCAAGTGAAGCAAGTGCAATGCTGCAAAAATCATTAATCTGGTGATTTAACCATCACAAGTTGTGTAAAAATATATTTGGTCAATGTATTTTTCTTTCTGCTATTCATACATGTAAACATGGGATGGTGTGGTGGTAGAGTGGTTAGTGCTGCCCCGTATCAGAGAGATATGTAGTTTAATTACACCATGTGCCTGTGTGAGACCACTCCCCAGCTTCCTCCCACAGTACAAAGACATGCATGCAGTTTGAAATACTGGTATGAATGGCTTACTGTCTGTGTTAGCCCTCGGCCAGATTGGCCACCTCACCCTGCCATTAGCCCTATGACAGCTAGGACAACCTCCTGCTAGTCTAAATGGCTGGATACTTAAATATTACAGGAGGCATGGAGACCCCTTTAGTTTTGGTATTCTTGGTAAAATACAGCCTATAAATGTCGGGTTAATCAATTTCCCTAATTTGTGTTCCAGTAGCTTTAGTGTTGTACGAACACCTTGCAGCACATACAAAAAAAACATTAAAAACCATTTTCTGCATTGGAATACAAATTCTGGTGACAATGTGACGCACACAGTTCTGCTGCACTTTATTTGGAGTCGTTCAGCAGGTTGCAGACATACAGAATTTCTTCAGCAGAGACTCTATATGTCACTTACAGCATAATGTAATAAAGGTTTTGTGAAAATGTAGCACTTCCAGTCAATTTTTAACAAAATCTTAAAACATAACCTGCTCCTGTCCGGTTATGAGCTCAGCACAAGTTTCCACGGTAAAAAGAGAGCGACCCGTGACACCACATTATGAATTAAGAGGTTTATTTACAATACACAGTAATTCTTAATGTTGGATTGCACATGTTTGTCATCTTTGGCAAAACTGGTATAAAAACGGGAAAACTGATCCTCGTGTTTGAACATCAGTGATTCTGAACTCTGGTGAAGTTGATGCAGCGGCCCTGGAGACAACAAAGGAGACACGCCATAGTCCAATTTAGACATTTAACCACAGTCAACTGGGAACGTAAAGTGACTTTAAAGCCAACATGCTATAAAAAAGCACTACTTATTTATCCCACCCAGGCCTTGATGCACCACTAAAGAAAGAAAAGTGCTGTAAAATAAGGTGGAATATTCTACAATAAACCTTTCATAACACATCCATTATTAAGCTCTAAGCCCCTTGAGAGGTTTTTAAAAGCGTGAACTCAAAGCCCCCCAAAATTTATGACGAAAAGGCCCAATTTGCTTCTAGCTCTCCCAGCAGCTCAGCTGACGGAGGAGCGATACAGTAAATCCACGGGAAGTCTCAAAATTAGACTTAAACTAAACCATTAAGCAGCCTGTAGCTCATGTGCGCTGTGTTTCATGACACACTCTGGAGGCGTTGGCATTTAAACTGTTATTTATAACAAGCGAGTTGATACGGCAAGCTGTTATCTATCTGTTGTGCACATAACAAAACCAGCAAGATTGGCAACATATTATTATTATCTGTTATCTAATCAAATCACTGGGGGATCAAGAGGGTGGATCACTGATCTAACCAATTTGATGGTTGAATATCTTTGGCAAAAACTCACAGACTGGTGACAGTCCAGCTTTTTTATATGATAACATGCTGAATTGATAGCAGCGTTTCTCATAAGCTTTTTAAATATTGCTTTATATATTTTTCAAGGAAATGCTGTTGATATTTCTTGCCTTGTCCTGAGGTGTCGGCCTCATGATTGCCACTCTGTCGTATTGTCTTCTCAGTAACGCCTGCAGCGCATCAATACGTCCCTGAAGGTAAAGTCAATCAAAAACATTACAAATAAGCAAACAAAACAGGCAACTTACAAAGGACCTAAATATTAAAGAGGTCGTTATCTCACCTTGATGGGGGTGTACCATTTGAAGTGTGATGAGGGGTTGTAGACAGGAGGAGGCCTTGGTGGGGGTCGAGGAATGATGGGCTCCTCCACTTCCTCTGGCATAGTGACCACAGCATTTCTGGCCTTCTCTAGCCGGGATCCCTCCTCTGTGGACCCCTTCTGTCCCCAGCGCACCTGCAACATGTGGGCACAACTGACTGAGACGTCTGACATTACTGCAACATTAGTAAATCAACAGCATACGCTTAGCACTAAAACCTTTTTTTTTTTTTTCTAAATTTACCTCCATGCGCTTGATTCCTCCAGCACCCCTGCCGCCGTAGTATGAAGCATCCACTGTAGGCCACCTGTGTTTGGGCAAAGGGTCTTCTTCTGGCTCCTTAAACACAAGTTTAAAAACAAAAAATTGAAATAAAGTTTTATCATATTCAAAATACAAAATTATATACTACTATTATTAAAACGTTCCTTTGCTAAATAGCTTACACTGAGCTAAAGCGCAACAGTGAAGCCACTTAAAAGAAAAGAAGAAGAAAAGAAGTCATATAAGATAAGAATTTTTGTGATAATAACTGCACATTTGGACTTAAATCTACCCGCATGATACATTTGCTCGCAAAATTCACACAGGAAAATGTTTATGTAACCATGATTGGAAACACAGATCAAGGACATGAATGTAGTCAGTAGATGCTTATCTACAAAGAGAACCTGAAGACTTTTATGTAATAAGCATAAAAGTTTTGTTGTTAAGCAATCAATGAGCAGCTTTTTCAACTTTCCATAACTCCACTTTTTTTTTAATCGAGCAATTAAAAACAGAGAGAGAGGTTTCATGCTGCTGACTGGTCTGTTTGCCTCTCCGATAAACTATAGGTGCAGTGGATTTACACCAAAGGTTCAGCTGCAGTGGTGGGACATTTGTCATGCAAAAACATAACTGCTTTTCATTTATTTATTTTACAGTGAGAGAACGTTGCCTTCTGACTCACGCTCGACGAATAAGATCTGCCACCAAACCACTTCTGTCGACTCCTTCTCCCCAGCTCCACCTACGCTCCTTCTGAATTTGCCCAAAATTGGATTTTCTCGCTGCTTCTACTGCCAAAATGGCAACGTGTGGTAAAAAAATCAGTGTCCCTTAAGTAGTGTGAAGAAAAAAAAAAAAAAGGCTTTAAAAAAAATGTACTCACAATCACAGGGGGTGGAGGAGGGGGGCGAGAGGGAGGGGCGTCTCTGATGACCTGCGAGAAACAAAACAAAAATATTATACACAGCAATAGTGACATATTCAAACATGTTATATATCTTTTACAGAAAACAGACCAAAGTATTTGCTGAAAGATTCACAGACTTGCTAATACTGATGTCTGTTTATTTTTGTTTGGTGCTTATGGCCATGTGGATGACTTGTGTGTTTTGTAATGAACTCTTTATGCGACATCTCATCGCTGTGATCTTTTGCATTTAACCTGCCAAGGGACTGCAGATGCAAATGAGCTTCAAGCTTATTCAGTGCACCAAATAGCAACATTTATGTTAATAGGGCACACGGCCCCTTTTCAAATATGATTAATAAAAGGAAAAGGAAGAAATTCCCTCTCCAGAGGGGTGTGCAAGTCCTGATGGAAGCCTGCACTGGACTGGTACCTTTCACTTTACATTCATTGGACATTCAAGCACCTTACTAGATTTACTAGTTCCTGTGTACTTCTGTATTTCTTTATTTTTATATGCTGCAGTGAAAACAACTGCCGTCAAAAGGAGTTTCATTGCACAAAAATGCACAAGGACAAAGCTCACCACGGTGCAGCAGAGAGGCCAGAACCACCAGAGCAAACCCAGACCCAGCAACAGCAACAAAGCCAGCAGGAACCAGAGCACCCAGGTCCCATCTGACTGCAGAAAACACACAACATTCACATTATTTGTAATCTCTCACAGTTACTTCAGCATGCACCTGTACCTACACACACAAAAAAGTTATATGTAAATTAACAGTTCGTGTTATACAGAATTAATATTACTCACACATGTTGTGGCATAGATGCTCATGGGACTGTAGATGTAGGACTTTCCATTGTTTAAGCTGACCAGCACTTCAACTGATCTGTAATTAAACAGAATCACAGAAAACATCATGAGAATCAGATCGAGCCCCTGTTCAGACCTCAGTGTGATACTGACACTTTTACATGTAGAATCACAGTAAATGATGAATCACAGCATGTAAATTCATTTATTTAAAATAATTATAGTACCAAGGGGCTAATTAAATTCACCAAAAGATGGAAAGTATGTTAAGTCTGTAAGTTAAATGACATGTCATGATTCTTTAGACAACAGACATTTGTACAACCACTTTTAGCAGCAATAACAAATTCTTATCTGTATAACTTTATCAGTCTCTCACATTGTTGTGGGTGAATTTTGGCCCACACTTCTTTATAACATTGCTTCATTTAAAGTTTTGGCATTTGTTTATGCACAGTCCTCTTAAGGTCCCAACACAGCATGTATTGGGAATCAACACCTTGATTCTTTTCTTTTGCTGCTCTGCTTGGGATCATTGCACTATTGCATGACCCAATTTCAGCTGAGCTTTAGCTCTTGGACAGTTGACTCTAGAATGTTTTGGTATAACAAGGAGTTAATGGTTGACTCAGTAACTGCAAGATGCCATGGATCTGTGCCCAAACCATCACTCCTCCACCACTATCCTTGCTTGACAGTGAGGTGTTTGTGCTGATATGCTGTGTTTGATTTTCACCAGACGTGGTGCTGTGCACTACAGCCAAACATCTCCACTACGGTCTCGTCTGTACAAAGCACTTTGTTCCAGAAACCTTGTGGTTTGTTCACATGCAATTTTGCTAACCTAACCTAAACCTGTTGATTTTGCTTCTGGCCCATTGTTTTTTTATTTCTTAAGATATCCTTGTTTTCACTGTTACACTCAGTCTTCAGTGTCATTTATCCTTTTTTTTTATCTGCCGTGTGTGTGCATTCATGTGCATTTATGTGTGTGTGTGTGTAGTCTTAGCTTTCCTCTAATCAGTTATCAGGTGATCTGTCTGCCCACCTTCTCTTCCTTCTGCTTCTCATGCCCTATTTTGGAATCCTGTTTAGTCTTTTCTTACCCTTCAGACTCAGTGTTTCTCTTAAAGGTTCGCTTTTTGTTTATTTTCTGTGCCCCTGCATCCTGTATTTGGGCCTCTACAGCAGGCTGCGACACACACAGAGATAAGAGTGCAAGAAAAGCTTCCTGAAGTGCCTCAGTTTATTTAAATCGTATATAACCAGAGAAAATATAAATAAATCTAATAAAGAAGGAAACAAAAAAACTGAAAACTTTAATTATTTTCCTGATGTGGCACTTTTGATGACAGTTTCACATCTTTTTAATTAATAGCCAAAGTCGAGCTGCTTTCAGAGAAAGCATATCATACTGAATAACACTCAGAGATGGATTTTTCTTTATGGTCTTTTAAAGGCAATTACAGGTCTTGGTGTGTTCAACAAGCTTGTACACTGTCTGCAAATAAGAGTGGCAAGAACTCTGCTGCGACCTCATGATGTGATTCATGAAGGTCTTTCGCAGGCAAATAACCACCGATATCGAGCTCAGCTTTTTGTTACACACATTCTGTGTTTGCGCTCGCATGTGTGTTAACTTACTGTCCGACCTCTTGGAGACGAACGGCTGGACAGAGCAGATACCCATCCCTCACTACTGTTGGCTTTTCAGCTGAAAGGAAGAGGAGGCAAAGATGAAGATGAAGCCCACACAGGTGGAGGGAAACTATCTATACTTCAAATACTTAACTATACTTCAATTAGATGCTTTGGTTTCTTGTAGCACAGTCACATACATCATTTAATTTTACATATGGCAAATCAGAAAAAAATGAATTAACCTTAATGTTATTCTGCAACTCATGTATGTACACAACGAGTTGAGCCAAACGCATTAAGCTGTTTGGCTGTTTTACCTGACATACTGACTGAATAAATTCAATTTTAAATTTGTAATTTGATTGCAAAAAGAAGTAAACACAAGAAATCCAGATGCAGCTTTGTGTTATCACCTCGTGTCCTCTCAGTAACTCCACCCTGTGTCATTGATCTGTTAATGGACTAATGAGAGATCATCTCCCTCCTCATCCCTCCCTCTGCTCACAAGCACTCTGCTCTCATAATATCTCCTCTGTTCTCTGGCTGAAGTCAATAAATAGCAGCCACTGTTTGCGTCTGGACATCATGACTCTGATTTTCCACTGCAGCGCCCAGAGATCTGCACACTGTACCACATTTTCACTTCAGAATTTCACTTTAATGCTCGAGTGCCTTACAGTATCAGTGTGCAGTGAACCTGTGATAATGTTTCACTTCTTTAGTCTTCAATGCAAAGACTGAATCCTTAGCATTGGCATCCAAATGCTATCTATGCATGAGGTGTGTGACTCATAAGTGTGTGCCCTTTACTGACTCTGGGTCAGTTGATTGATGGTGAGGGAACAGAGTACATTGTCCATCCTTTGGGATCCGCTGAAGCCAGTTCCCCTCAGGACTACGTTGAAAGACTCTGGGAAACATCAGGTAGATCACATTACTCTGACAGTGCACATGAATGGCAGCAAAGAGAAGCAACAATTATTAAACATAAAACATTGTGATCAAAATAAAGTGACTCTGTGAGGCGACGCTTTCAGCCACATCCTGGATTTTGTTTGTTGAGTCTTCTGATTTCATTATTATTCTTGGAATATTTTCCTTTAGATTTTGTTATTTTATTCAGTTTTGGTTCCAGAGGCCTGTACTACCACTAACACTAAGTTGCTATTATCCAGGTGACTTGGGGGTTTGAAGGGTTAACCGTGAAGGCAATTCACATCTTACCAAGATACGCTTTTATCCAGTGCCTGCTGACCAAATAATTCTCCATTAATTATAATAATAAATAAAAAAAGCAAACCTGCCCATGTTTGTGATTGGTGAAATGAGTTAAATGTGATAACCACATTTGTGTGAATGCTTAGCTGGACTACTGATGAGGTGAGTGACTCCAGTGACTCACTTCATAGTAGAGGTGCCTGATCTTCTGAGTATTTGTGTGTTTTTATTGCCTGCTGAGTTCCTTCAGTGTTTCCCTGTTTTGCCTCCGTCTATGCTGTCTATGCTGTAATGTTTTTTTTGTCCTCCCTCTTCTTGTTTTGTGTGCTTTCTGTGCCTCAATGATTTTGTCTTTTGGTTATTTCCCATTTCACTCTGAAAGTTAGTTTTCTCTTGTGTCTCATTCTAGTTGCACTATGGTTTTTTCCCCTCCTCTGTGACTGTCAGGTCCCTGCTTTTCTGCTCCCTCCTGTGCCTTGTTGTTTACCTAGCTCCCAGTGTATATATACACCCATCAAGCATAACATCATGACCACCTTACTAACAATGTCATGGTCCCCCTTTTGCTGCAAAAACAGCCTCAACCTGTTGAGCCATAGACTCCAATCTCTGAAAGTGTGTTGTGGTATCTGGCATGGAGATGTTAGCAGCAGATCCTTTAAGTCCTGTAAGTTGGGGGGGGGGCTTCATGGATCAGGCTTGTTTGTCCAGAACAGATTGCTCGAGCGGATTGAGCAATCTATGCTGGATTTGGAATTTGGAGGCCAAATCACCACCTCAAACTCATTGTTGTTCTCCTTAAACCATTCTTGAATCAGTTTTGCTTTGTGGCACATTATCCTGTCGAAAGAGGCAAGAGCCTGCAACAGTGCTTAGCTAGGTGCTACATGTGAAAGTAACATCTACATGTATGGCTGAACCAAAGGTTTCCACAGAACATTGCCCAAAGCATCACAATGTCTCTGTTGGCTTGCCTTCTTCCTGTAGCGCACCTGCACCCAACCACTGATGTGATATTTAAGGATACATTCAGAAGCTCGTCTGTGGGATGGGACGCCATGGGCCAGCCTTTGGTCTACATGTGCCGTGACCCACAGTGGGTCCTTCAGTGGGTCAATGGCTTCTTACCTTCATGCTCTCTGGACTCTCATTTTTAATTAAAGTTCTAAAGTTGTCATGGTCGGACGGTCCTCCCCCGGACGACCTGCCCTTTTGGTGTGTGTGGGTGTGGGTGTGTGTGTTTGTTTTCTCTTCTCCCTCCTCTCTCTGACGTCGGCTGCCCCTGACCCG
>VURO01024001.1:0-13892 GCA_015108175.1 Pelvicachromis taeniatus | reverse complement strand
ACAAATAATGCAGTTCCCAATTGTGCTCCCCTTGTCTGTGGTAGCTCAGTGCATGAGTGGTGCTCCCCGAAACTTCTCACCGCCTGACTCTCCAGGAGAGGAAGTAAAAGACCAGAGTTTAAAGTTTAAAGGGCGGTTCGCTAGCCGACAGTTCCAGTTCAGTGTAATAATCCCACTTCGACGGTCGCTGCATCCAGCTTAAATGCAGCTGGTCGTAGATGACGGCTGATTGGAAACAGCTGGCCGAGTGATGAGACGCGGGAGGACTGACGACAGTGCGGCGGGACTTCAGGGTTGAAGGTCGCCCGGCTACTATTGGAGACCAGCGTCTATTTGTTGTGACATGTTTTCAAACCAGCGTTTATTAGAAACGGGCGTCAATAAGAGACAGGCCACTATTAGAAGATATATGGCATTTTCATTGCATATCTATAAAGCTGTGCTTTAAAACACAGAGAGTCACTCACAATGGATTAGTCTGTGGTTATGCAGGGGAGGTACATGCAAATGCTGCTATGGAGTGCATGTGCATAGTACCTAACTGTAAAAGACATAACCTCAAACTACTCTAGATCTCAGCAGCCTACAGTACTTCTATTTGTGCAGTGCCTTGTGTGAGCTATGAGCCAAATGTAAATGCCTCAAAGGGAGCAAGTGAGTCAGCTGAATAAAACTGAGACAGATGTGGAGCCTCATATTGTGGCCGTGGGAAAACGGCTGCACCAAACACAACTGGTCACTCGGGGTTGATTTAAATGGGTTTCATTAATTCCCATGGCTGTTTTATGTTGGCAGTACATTCTTACGTATTATTTGCTTAATTTAGTCTAACGTTTTCCGTTTTGTGTCCTTGTTGTTTATACTGCAGCTAAGCCGTCGAAAACCAAGGGATATTATTAGCTCAATAATTCATAAATATGAGTTATTCAAAGTAAACCCTGCACATGACAGAAGGATTTTCGGATTAGCGTATTCTGGTATTTTCTCTCTGTCTAGTCTGGCAAAGCAATGTAAAATTATAGACGGCACAGACTGAGGCTTTGGAGGAGTTGGTGGATTTTAAATGGCAGCTCATTCTGCTGCCCCATCCCCTCCTGCACTGCCCAGAATAATATAATTACAGACCAACAACCGGCATGTTTACATGGAAGAGAAGCACCTGTTTCCCATCATGTTAAGACCAGTCCAATCACTAGCATTTATTTTTGACATTTTCAGCATGATTCAGCTGTCTGCTCTTTGTGTATGTGTGCTACTGGGGTTTGAAACTGATCCAAAGACTTTTAATCATTTAATTCCTGGAGCAGTAATGACCTGTGAAGATATCTTAACAGTCACTTAGCTAGTAAGATGCTAATTTCTATGTGGAAATTTAATTTTAACGTAATGGTAACAGTCCCACTGAGACTCACGGTGAGCTCGTTTTAGCATCAGTCTGGTGTTTTCTTGTACAGAGCTCTAGATTTCCCCGTTTCCCTGCCAACGGGGAAATCTAGCTAGGTGAGAAGCACCTAGCTAGATTTCTAGGCGAGAAGCAGGGAAATAGCTGTTTCCAATATAAAATTACTTTACCTGACTTACTGTAATAAATAGCTGTACTAATGTATCTAGGTCACACTACACCAAAGGCAAATAATGGCTTCCACCGTATTGCTGTTTTACATATTAAATGTTTGAAAAAGAAATATAAGTTTTCTTACCGTCACTCAGATATATTCTGTTATTGGCCACATTTTCAGTTATGACATAAACACCCAAGCAGTCAGTGTACCAAACCTTCAGACTTTTTTCAGTTTAACAACTTTTTGGTCACATAGGCATAATAAAAGGCGCTTGCTCATTGGATCTTTGATCATCATTTACAAAAAAAGAGTTTTTATTATTCAATACGATCCAAGGTTATTGAGCTCATAAACTCACCAGAACAGCATAGGCTTAAGTATTTTATTCTAACCACAGCTATTGCCAAATTTTACTCTGAGCACTCAAAGCGCTTTGTACAACTTGTCGGATTCACCGATTAACACCAATTCACACAATTGTGGATCTGTAGATGTATATCTGTCAGCATATGGTGATTATGTAACCTTACATGCATTGGGTCACTGGAGAAACTATCCATCATATCTGACTGCTAACCTTTCCTACCCTGTTCATTCTCCAGCAGGTTATGCCACCACAAAGGCTTCCTGGATCTCCAGCAGTGAAAGAGAAGGGCTGATCCCGTCCTCCTCCAGGTTCCTGCCGTGCAGCCCTTCTTTCCCTCCTTCCCTCTCCTGCTTCTTCCCCTCTCCTAAATATACAAACCCTACCTGACCCCAACACCTAAACACTTTGACATTTGTCATCCACCTCTTGGACCACTCTTGTTTGTCCAGTCACGTCCACCACATCACCTTCCACACAGCAATTCCACAGCCAGTCTCGCCTCATTCCAGCCACACTAGTCAACTTCCCTGCAGGATCCTGCTTGTTTTAGAGGTCTGCTCTACCCTCTTGCTGCTTGCCAGGCCCCATGGCTACAGGAGGTCATGCCCCTGACATAGATGTGCTAATAAACCTACAGCAGGTAAGAATTGTTTTCTTAAACTGAATCTGTTCTTATAAAAATATACATAAGAGTAGGTAGCATACATGAAATGGTCAATAATAAAAATCGTGAATTAGTTGGTATATTTTGGAATGATGTCTTTATGGGACCTCAAGGATGCAATTCATTTACCCCTATATCTGTTTTTAATGCCATGTGAAGAGCAGCTACCTGAACTCCCACAGAGGTCGATTATCTTGTTAACAGTCCTACATCCTCACTGCGTATGACCTTGGATACTTTGGCTCCACTGAAAAAGAAAGCCTTAAATAAGAAGTGCTTGAATTTTGGTGTTAACTTCACTAAATGTGTTCTACAAACCATCAATGTGTCCATTAAATGGACTGATTCTTATATAGCACTTTTCTACCATCCAGGAGCACTCAAAAGCATTTTATACAACATGCTGCATTTACCCATTTATACAAGCCGTTTTTTCCTACGCTTTAGTGCTTTCTATCTAACATTCATACACCGATGGATGCATTAGAGAGGAACTTGGGGTTAATATCTTGCCAAATGCAGACTGGAACAGCCCGGGATCAAACCACCAACCTTCCAATTAGTAGATGACCTGCTCCACCTCCTGAGCTACAGCCGCCTATTAGACCCTGTGGCAGGGGGTTGGTCTGCGGTGCTGCTGCAGGGAAGGTGGACGCACCTAAGCGGCATCCACAATCGCACCTCACCGGCTTATAAGTCTGCGCTGACTGTTGTTGTTGCTGTTTGTGTGTTCGGCTGGCGGCTGAAGATCTGCATCTGTGCAGGAACGATAACTGTGTATAGAAGCGAGTCAATAAAAGTGCTGAAAAGCATTGAATTGTGGACCAGTCTGCCGTGGAGTTACTACCAACCCCTCTCCTACAATATTGCTCAAAGAAGTCTTACCATTGATAAGCGGGCTAGTAGAATAGGCCTTTAAGATGATGGTAATTAAACCATTACTTAAACAAAGACATAACCCAGCTGCCTTAGCTATTTATAGCTCAATCTCCAACTTTGCTTTCATTTCAAACGTTATTGAAAGAGTAGTTGTAAAACCGCTAACTGAGCATCTCCAGAGGAATGGTTTAACTGAAGATTTTCAGTCAAGATACAGAATTCATTACAATACAGAAATGGTGCTAATGAAGGTTCCAAATAATCTTCTTTTGTCCCTATGCTTTGGCAGTTTTATTACAAGGCATGGTAAACATTTTCATTGCTATGCATTGCTATGTCCTGCTTTGCACATAAGGCCAGATGACACACATCAATTGAACTGCATGAATGTCTTAAATACATAAAGGCCTGAATGATCTCTAATTCTCTGTTTCTATATTCAGATAGAATTGAGGTCAATCCATAAAGTCTTAGAAACATGGTGTCTAACCATCTACTTACTCTATAACCCTGGAAGGCATCCTTGGCCTAAAATATCATTCACTCCATCTATCAACGGCCATAATGTGATGCCTGATTGGTATAATTTGCTCTTTTAAACCTGGAATATTTGTTTACGTTGAAGGATAAAGGAAATGCATTCCAGTAAAACATATTTCAAAAGTGAAATAGAGTTTAACATGCAAAAAAAGAAAAGTGTTGTGTAGCAGATGTTGTTATTATAGCAGCTTGTACAATGGAGTCGTGCTCCTTTAAAGCTAGAGTAGGAGAGCTCCAGAGACTTCAGTGCTGTTAGGCAAGTGCAGCTTTGCGATCGGGATGCTAAGTGAGAAAACAAGCCTTCACATGATTGTTTGACAGATAGCTATGAAATGATTTGTTTGAGTCAGTGTTAAGTCAGTTCTTAGATGCGACATCTCCAGCACTCATTTCACACTTTCACACCAGTTAGCTGCCAGAACACTTGTTTCGACCAGAGAGCAATGCCTGCAGATATTTGCATATCCATAATGGCGTACAGTAGGCAATAAAAAAAAAAAAAAAAATTTGTTGTTGTTTTGAATATTTTCTACTTGGATCTGTTACTTCAGTTGGAAGCATTTGGCCATTACTGTTCTGTCCTCAGGCTAATGCTGCCCTTTGCAGCACCATGTGTACCAAAAACAAAGAGCTTGTTTCCAATAGTTCTAGAAGCATTGTTTACATGTTCGCCATATGGCAACAAGTAATAACATTTGAAATTAACGTAAGCTCGCCTATCATAGCCAGAAACCTGCCAGCAGAAGACCCATTTTACTCAGGAGACATATTTGGACCATCTGCTCTTATAATGATCTACAATTACTTTTGGTGGAGCAGTTCATAGTTTGGCAGATGAAATTAAGTGGATTGTGCAAAACTGATAATAAGCTCAGTTGCCTTCTCTGTTTAAATTTTCAAAACTGTTCAATCCAAGGGCAGGAATGGATAATGTGCAGACCATATTTGCACATCAGAGTTCATTAAAGTTGAGCAAATTTCAGAGAATCAATTAATGAGTTGATCTTTTGTCATCACATTCTGCTGTTTAGACTCTGGTGTGGCTCGGTGCACACCCTTGCTCATATTTTGAGCGATAGCGTTTCCTTATACAATAGCAAGAAGATTATCTGGAGTGAAAAGAGCACTGAAATGTCTTGAAGACTAAATTGTTACTTCCAGTTTCCCCAAGCAGTGATGAGTCACCCCCGGGTCTGCAGAAAATGCTCATGTCCTGCTTTGCACAATGCTTTGTAGCTTTTCTTCAAGCGAAACCGACTAGCCGGTCATCTCAGAGAAAAACAGTTCTATCAGCTAAGTAGGCGATGTGTCATTATGCACAGCGGGAATTGTGTCCTCCAAAGTGCATGTAACATATTGCAGTTTGATGGAAATAACAGGCTAAATGATTGGCTGCAAAGAGTAGACTCTTCTCGACCTTCGATCACTTGTCAGCTCTGTGTTTAAATACACAGACAGAGCCTCTGCAGTGAGACGAAGCAGCTTCTCTGCACAGGTTTTAGTCTCCTATAGTCTGATTCTGCTAGTCGAGACTTTGTGTTTGTGGTTTAGCGTGAGGGCATGTGTGTATGAATCATATGAAAGCAAAGCCCAGTGGTCTCCGTTGCCACAGAGACCACTGTTGCTGCTCTCTAACGTGAACGGTAAATGGACTGGTATTTATAACAGGCTTTTCTACGCTTAGTGAGCGCTCAAGGCGCTTTTTTACTGTAAGCCACATTTACCCATTCACACATACATTTATGCACTGTTTTATTCTATACCTTTAAACACTTTCTAACCACCACTTATACACTTACTTTTCAATGGAAGCAGGTGCAGTTTTGGGTTACTGGGGGACACTTTGACATGTTCACCAGAGGTGTAAACTGGCTAAAACAACACAGCACGGGTTCTGGTTTATAAAGTAAAGTGGTTGTCAGTGGAACACCACTACTTTTAATCAATCTAAGTGCTAACACCACTGATCATCATATGGTGATAATGTGGGAAGACAAAGTTCTGCTGTTTTCTTCAGGGAATCCAAAGAAGTTAACAAAAGTAATTAGGCTCGTAAGGCTTATGGGTGCGTGTAATAATTGGACCACATTTGAGGAAAGCACACCATCCCTCGTTTTATTTTAAAACATCATATTTATGCAAACCGCTCGGTTTGAAATAATTGCTCATAAACATCAGCTGTGAGGCGAATAGAAAAGCAAAGCACTGATATTTATGTTAGTTGTGATTTGTTTTTCTGGGAAGCGTGCCAGCTCCTTAAATCAAAGAGGCCCGGCTTTAATCGGGGAGGAAACGGCTTTAGACGCGGCCAAATAAAAGGAGGAGGAAGCAGCAAAAAGTGGAGTACTCTGCGAGGAAACACAAACAGAAGAATTTAAAAAATATCAATATTTTTTTATCCGCCTGAGTTTTAATCAGTAAGAGGTTCGTTTTATATTTTAAATTTAGTATCCAATGCTGTTTTTCAGTATCCTAAATGCTGTATAAGCAAGGCTTGCCTACAGATGTTACAAGCCAAAACCAAAGTTTATTCAAAGTCCTCATTCATTCATCTTACGTTTGCAAATGTATTGAACTCATCTTTATTTTCTTTCACGTAAACACATATTTTGATAACACTAATGTGACCTCCTTTTTTATTTTATTTAAAAAAAAATGTTAGAAATACAACCTGTGAACCTGCTGCTCTGTATGACTTCGTTAGATGACATATGTACAATGGTAGGACGCTAATTTAATATGAAGCTTCATCGTGGTTAACTTAGTTTTCATTACTGTGAGAAGAAACAAGGAAGATCTAATTTAACGTGCATTAAAGACATAAAGTTCCCTTCATGCATGTCGTGTTCCCTTGTACAGCTGTAACAGTCAAACAATGCACGCTGCAAGCTCTATTTTGCATGATTTAAAAACTTAAATGAACTATGACAGTATATCACCTCAAAGATAAAAGTACTTGTGTACTTTGGGTAAAGAGTTTGGTCATTCAACAAGGGCTCTGAGTACAGCTGCTAAAAGGGGACAGTTAGGGTAGTTCTGGCATCAGATCAGGTTCCTAATAGACACCTGATAGGCGCGCTGCTTTAAGCATGTCCATGATGGATGGATGGATAGATGGTTTAGATATTTTTATTTTAAGATCTTTGAGATGGCTTCTTTCATTCCTCTTTCCAACCATCTGTCCAAAATATGAACATTGGCATCCTCAAAAGAGTGGCCTTTGTGCTTTAGAGGAGTGAAAGAAGCCATCTATGTCCACTGTGAACGGCCATCTTTGAACAGAGGCGGTGGTTTACGACACCAACTGTCTGCCATCTATAATCCAGGTTTGAGATCCCTTCCCAGACGCCTTAACGCCCACGCACATCCTGGGTCGTATGACCTCAGTGGTGCTAGGACTCACAATGGTTTCACCCGAAACGTTGGCTGATTGTGACCTACACCCGTTATCACACCTTGGCTCTTGTGATAAGGCAGAGGATCAACAGGGGGTCCACGACCCTGTTGGGGACACTCCATAGGGCTTAAAATCTGAGACTCTCAACAATTGCTCGTAGAACTGAAGACGAGTCCAGACGCTTTCTTTCCAAGCTCCTCAGAATATGTTGACCTGGACAGACACATGTAGCATAATCCACATTGCTTTACAGTAGCCTAAATTTGGGTTGCTTATCATTTCTAACTGACCTCACAGAAATCCAGATTCACCTTGTAGCTTCATAACTGCAATGCCTGTTCAGAACCCCAATGGCTTTCACTTAGTGTTTCCTGATCACTAACCCGAGTACACTTAATCCTGTCACACAAAGCAAACACAGCCCCGCACACGCCCTCCTGAACAGTAGTCAGCAGCTGATAAATATTTAAATGCATCTCTGGCTCACCATACCACAAATGATGAAAAATTAATAATGTCGTAGATGTCGGGCAGTTTATAGAGTAAAGGTTAGAGAGGATCTCAGCTGTGTTGATTGGACTTTTTGATTTAAGCTTATTTAAGCTTTTAATTGGTTCAAAGTGGCCAAACCAGCCACAGAGATTTAGAATTTTCATTAAATATTACATCTACAGACCGTAGATTGTAACCCACAGTGCTCTTAGCAAACAGGATAAGATAAAATTTCTTTCTTTTGTAGGAATATGCATTCTGGGTGGGTTTTTTTGGGGTTTTTTTTTTTGCAGTGTTATAGATCTGATTTCCATTTTTCCATGCAGTAGTCAAAATATACAATATTTCAAATGACTGTAAGCCATTGTGTGCGATTCTATTCCTGTACGTATCACGCCGGCACCACCTGGGCTGGGGTTGCCCACCTCCTGTGTCCTTCCACCTCATCTGACTTCAAAGCTAACATGAAAGAGTTAGGCCCCTTGTCTGTAGTAAACTCTCCCTAGAATATTGTTCCCCGTTGCAATATGTCGGGACTATTAAATTCAAGGCCTTACACTGATGAACAGCCTTCACCAGAGCAGGTGAAGGAAATGAGGATGCGAATGGGGAAATTGACTCGTTGGAACACAGAGCACATTAAACCATGAACAAAATTGAGCTGGACATGCAGTGAAAAGGTGTTCACTGCTCACTCACTTTAAAAAAAAAACAAAAAAACCTTTCTTTTATTCTGCCTAGTTACATCTGCCTCAGCCTTGTGTAGATAGGTAGCTTGGATCATTAAATGCATCCTGTCCCTTCATCCTGCTGGTAATTAGGAAGTAATGGAGCCCTGGCACAGAGCAATCTGAGACCACTGAACGGTAGCCAAAGTACGCACTGTGCCAGCACCAATCTGAGGCAGAGGAAGCAGCATGTGCCAGTGATTCTGACCTATCACAAGCGCCAAATAGCTGAGGCAGGACACTCCCATCAGTCTTCACTGTCTCCAGGGGCTCTCTAGTGCATTAGTTCTTTGCTACTTAGCACTTTGTTGTATTGATTTGATGTCCTCTGTGCGTGTAACGGAGGATATACAGTCGCTGTGGTCCTGTTCTGATGATGCTGAGTTATTTTAAAATACAATCTCATGTTTTTGTTTTCTTTTTTAACAGCACAAAAGGAATCTTTGGCTTGAGTACAAATAATAAAAATAATTATTTGTTCTGCATTTATCCCAAATTAGCATTACACTTTCATTTAGCATGAATGTTCTCATGTCAAGGTGTGTCGTGCTAAAGGACCGTCTGATTAGATTTCCCACTTTGCTAGCATATACAATATAGAAATCAGGGTAACACATTTTATGTAATCATCAAGTAAAAAAACCCAAGCAAGTGGTGGGAAATTTCTGCTTTAATGGTTAACTGGCCTTTGGATATATGAGTTACAGTTATTGCCATGCAGTCATTCGCCCTTTTTTGTCTTTACTGAGAGTATTTGTACTGTCGTCCAGGTCAGGGTGGAAGAGGAAGATGAGGATGGATGCGTGGAGGACCAGGAGGAAGAAGAGGAGGAAGAGGACTGGGAGAAAGCCCTGTCTGTGGAGCGCTTTGCAGACATCATCAGTGACTCTGCTTCTACCAGTGGAGACAGGATGGGGCGACACTACACTGAGAAAGACTTTGAGTGTAAGCAAAACTGCCATGCCGCGCGTTCACATGATAGTATAGCTGTGTTTTCATGTGGAGTTCCACAAGGATCGGTTTAAAGCCCCTTGTTATTTTCATTATATGTTCTTCCTTTAGGCCGTATCTTTAAACCTTGGGAATTGGACAAATTATCCATTCTAATGGACTGTCTGAAGGATATTAATGGTTGGATGACAAACAATTTTCTGCAGCTGAACACAAACAAGTCTAATTCTTGCTCCAGAGAGTATCAAGCACCAAATTAGTCAACATCTGGGTCTTTTCCCATCCTCCATAAAAGCTACTGCTTGGAATCTTTGGATACATTTTGATCAATCCGTCCTTTGAAGCTCATATCAAGTCTGTGACCCGCTCCTGCTTTTTTCATTTAAGAAATATTGCCAAACTTAGGAACATTGTCTCCAAAGGTGAACTGGAGATGCTTGTTCATGCGTTCATCTCCTTCCGATTAGATTATTGTAACGCACTCTTTTCCTGTCTGTCAAAGGCTTCCTTAAATGAAGGCTTTTACCCACAGTCATAAATGCTCCTATATCACTCTCAGGTTAAAATCCTTGCACTGGCGTCCGGTTGGGTACAGATATCCAAAATGGCCAAAACTCATTTTCATTAGCATTGCTATATTTAATTTTGGTTTAGGGCTATTCATCAGATCAGGCAACATTTTTTTCAATCTTCTCTTGTTCATTTTCAGTGAGCCTTTGCAAATTGTAGCCTCACTTCACTGTTTTTACCTCACAGGACTGACTGACACCTGGTGTTGTCTTCTGCTGCTGTAGCCCATCTGCAATGTGTTGTTCCAGCGATGCTCTTCTACATCCTTTGGTTATAACAAGTGTGTGTTTTTTGAGTTACTGTTGTCTTCTTAGAATCATGACCAAGGCCCTTTCACCCAGAGAGCTGATGCTCACAAAATGTTTTTTCTTTTCCAGACCAGTCTCTGTAAACCCTAGAGATGGTAGTGTGGGAAAATCCCAGCAGATCAGCAGTTACTGAAATACTGAGAGTAGACCGTCTGGCACCAGAAACCATGTTGCACTACTACTGTCATGTGGTATCCATCAACTTTATCTGCAGTGCACTCTGTACACTGTGTACTTGTGTCTAAATTTCTACCATGTACAGTTATCTCACAATCAAGCATCGTGAACTGCGCACTAATCTGAACTACTAGCTTATTGTAAATTTCATAATACATGATTGAACATGAAATTTTGCAAACAAAACTTACAATGTTTAAAAGTAACGTGTCCCCCTCTGGACGTACGGCACGTGTCATGATTTGTCCTATACTTTTGGGAGCATGTCTGGAGTCACTGCAGCCTCTGCTGTTGGTACCTGTCGGTAGCTATGTGACTTTTATATACCCTCCCTATACTCTACCCTATACTCCGGCTTCCTCCCACAGTCCAAAGACATGCAGTTAGGGGGGATAGGTGAATTGGAAACTCTAAATTGCCAATAGGAGTGACTGTGAGTCTGTCTATGTGTGTTAGCCCTGCGACAGGCTGGCGATCTGCTCAGGGTGTACCCCGCCTCTTGCCCCAAGACAGCTGTGATAGGCTCCAGCGCCCCCCGCGACCCTGAAAAGGATAAGCGGAAGCAAATGATTGAATGGATCTTTCGAGTGTTTTAGGAATTAAAGGAAGATCAAAGTTTTTACACCGCATGTTTGATATTCAAAGGAATTCAAAGTCTTGGCCCAAGAAAACCATAAGTAGTCCCAAGCCTGGCTGATCTATCAGCTTTTATTTAAGTGTATCCATATATTTTCAAAGGATGCTTTATAAGGAACCTATAAGGACCCATTATTCCTTATATTTTGTCAGCGTTTCCATCTCTTCTCTGAGACTGGCCACAGAACCCTGTCATCACTTCCTCTTTAACTGTGTGCAACCCTCGCCCAACTTGTTCTGTGGTTCCCCTCAAAGTTTCCAACTTCTTTAACAACAGAAACACACAGTTCACATCAGCACACCAGAACTGCCGCTTGGAAATTGCTTGGAAGCGATTGTTGATTAGAAGTGTGTTTTCAGTCGGCAACTTTTCGTTGTCTGAAAAGAAACAAGAACAATATGTCTGTTTGCTTTATTAAAAGATAGGCTGCAGCATGTGTGAGCACAGAGAGTGGGAGGGAAACAAACGAATATAAAGGGCTCACACATCCTGAAATGGGGAAAAATGCAAATATAATTCAGGTACCATGAATATGCTAATTAGTGATTTTCAAGTGAAAGTTTTTGCAGCACGTTTGGCAGCAATAGAGTTTCAGAAAAAGAATAACGTCTGCATTTTATTTTGTATCACTTTCTGTGATGGCTTTCACTGTAAATGGCTAGAAAAGGTTGAAAATATTGCTCTCTGCATTTAACCCATTCACTCAGTGAAGCAGTGGGCAGCTAACAATCCAGCGCCCGGGGAGCAGTGTGTAGGGACGGTACCATGCTCAAGGGTACCTCAAGGTAGTCCGATCAAGAGGTGAACACTCTACCTACCGAGCCACCCCCTCACCCCCAAAAAACTATAAGAAGTCCCATATAAGTCCCATCACCAATATTCTTCAAACTGCTTCTGCATTCAGCTGAGCTGAATCCCAATTGAAAATAATAACTATAGGAGTTTTTCAGACAGTCTGAAATGTCTGAGATGTCTAAGAATAAAAACCTCCCCTCGTGGTACCACTGTGGAGGCCCCATGACTTCATTTACACTACAAATGGTCAGACTACTGCTTATAGGAAGGCAAAATCAACTCAATTCAGTATACAGAATATCATCAGTAAATGCACAACATATTGCACCTTGAAGAAGATGGGTTAAAGCAGCAGAAGACCGCACTGGGTGCCGTTCCTGTTAGCCAAGAAAAGGAAACTGAGGCTACGACTCACATGGGTTTGCTCAAATTGGACAACAGATGACTGGAAAAATGTTGCCTGATGAATCTTGATTTCTGCTACAACATTTGGATTATAATGTGAGTGAATTTGATCATGGATCCATGATCAAATTCACATGACAGTGTGAAATTGACAGTGTACATGACAGCGAGTTCACTGTACTCAAACGGCCTCCACATTCGCCAGATCCAGTAGAGCCCCTTTCAGCTGTTGGAGTGAGCGATTGATGTCATGGGTGTGCAGCTGAGAAATCTGTATACTTCACAAAAAGAAAAAACAGGATATGGAATTATCTGCTCAGTCAGCTGACATGAATAAACCATCTGATATCACTGCCTCCCTTTGACACAGATCACAGACACACGTTTCACCATATGCACCACCCCTTGTCCACTCACCTGCCCGTGCCCCAGCGTTTACGGAAGAGGGTACACAGCATGGAGAAGAGGCGCAAAAAGAAGCGGAGAAAAAAAAAGACCTCGCTGCCGCCTTCTGACGTTACGCCCACCATACACGAGGTAGACGAGGAAGAGGCAGAGTCTGAGACCGAAGGGCAAGGGGTGGCTGCCACTCCCATAGAGCCGCCTGACGTCCAGCCACAGGTAAAATGTGACTTATACAGTGTAACTTTAGCAAAATCCAATCACATCCCTGAGCTGCTGATAAGATGATCATGGCATTATTATCTGTGGTTTTGATTATGTATAACCAGATTTGCATATGCCTCCCCCTCACTGATCCTCCTCTTTCTCTCAGTTTAGTTTGGGGAGCCAAGAGGACTTGGGGGAACCCCATCACCACACTATCGTCCACACGGAAAACGAAGAACAACCTTTGTCGAGGAAAACAACTGCGCTGACTCTGATAAAGGGGGCGGCTCATAATGGGGGAATAACTGTTACCGGGCAGAACGATGAGACGGACGGAGGAGAAGCAGCATGCAACAGGTGTGGTTTCACAACATCCGAGTCTTCGCCGCTGTCGTAGTGTTTGTAAAATGTGAAAATGCATTAGTGGCACGTCATCCGCAACACTGCCCAACACAAAGATTCACAAATATTCATATGATTTGTTAAATATGTTTTGCATAATTAGCGAGTCTGTTGCTACAAAATTATGAAAAAATCATATTTTGTTCATACATTAGCCGCACCAGACTAAAAGCTGCAGGTGCGCTAGCGGGCTAGTAGCGCTAGCGGGCGGGCTAGTAGCGCTAGCAAGCGGGCTAGTTGCTAGTAGCTGCGGTGCATGGCCTGCCTTGCAGGGGGAGGGGAGGGCAACGGAGCGACTGCTCCACCAGCCTCGGAAGAGCCCCGCA
The DNA here is from genome assembly GCA_015108175.1 of Pelvicachromis taeniatus. Taxonomy (NCBI): domain Eukaryota; kingdom Metazoa; phylum Chordata; class Actinopteri; order Cichliformes; family Cichlidae; genus Pelvicachromis; species Pelvicachromis taeniatus. Next base: position 83 of record VURO01024001.1, on the reverse strand, counting down.
AAGTGGGCCGTGCACCGCCGCCCGACCGACCCAGCCCTTAGAGCCAATCCTTATCCTGAAGTTATGGATCTGACTTGCCGACT
>VURO01023999.1:1940-14843 GCA_015108175.1 Pelvicachromis taeniatus | reverse complement strand
TGGTGAGCAGTGGGATGTGGGAAAGGTCGGGATCTGACTCCATCCTTGTTGTGGCAACCTGAGCCTGGTTCTGCCGGAGGTTTCGTCCTCTTAAAATGAAGATTTTCCTTCCCACTATGGATTTTCTCTCTATTGTTGTCGGGTCTTCACCTTACAGCACTGACCATCAACTGGCGGCCCGCGGGCCGAATCCGGCCCGCTGAGCCGTTCAATCCGGCCCGCGACTGGAAATCCAAAATTGTGAGGATCAAAAATAAAGTAGTGGTCCACACTTTTAAAGCAACTAAAAGTGCTCTATAAATAAAGTTGACTTAGCCTAACTGAGTTGAGGCAAAATATCTATCACTTCTAGTGGCTGACTGTGGTATAGGTGATGGGAGCCTGAATCAAATGCCTTAAGTTTTGTAATGAAATGGAAGAAGTATAAACATTAAACATAATGTTAAGCCAAAATTAGATTTTTATTTGATTTTCTCCTTGGGGGTCCGGCCCCCAAGGAGACTGTCTGGTAAAACTCTGGCCCTCTGACAAATATAGTTGATGACCTCTGCCTTACAGTATAAGCCGCTTTTAGGCAACTGTTGTGCCAAATGCATGGCAGGGAAAACCCCTCAGGCCACTTGGAAATGTCCCGGTTCTCCTGATAGCCAGTCTGTCACAGATACACACTAATTTCACCTAAAAATAAAACGCTCTAAGCCAGAGAAAGAAAACCCCAGTCCACTCACACGTTCACCAGACGGCGTGAATTATAATAGCATCTTCTTCAACAGAGATCTGGATCTGAACCAGCAGGCGGGAAGACTGTTTGTTGGACTGTATGAAGTGTCTGATAAGCTGATGGAGGCGAGGTATATGCTAGTGGAGTGGCAACGGCGCCATGCAAGGTCCAATCAAAGTAGCCATAGCATTAAGTAAAGTCTCTTGTCTTTATCAGGGGATATAACACAAACTCTTTTATTGAGCAGGCTGTAAACATGTTTATTTTGGACATTAACGTAACAGTCGGTGGGGAGTGACTTGTTTTTGGGTGCTTCTTCTTTGGCTTCATTTTTTTTTTTTAGCTCCAGATGTTGATGCTTCAGCAAAACAGGAGACACAGTTTTCACATTTGCTTCACAGGTCTGTGAAAACAGCTTTAATGAACGCTGAGCTTCTGATCATCTTTAAAAGCCTCTAAAATTTGAGGAAATGCGTCTTTTCGCACTTCACAATCAAACAGAAAGAGAAGCACGACATTACTTTGTGCAGCTGTTAGAGCTGAACCTGCACTGCATGGCTTTCCTAGCTATATCAGGACCACTTTAGTCAAAATTGGACTCAGCTTTATCTGCATGAATTAGTGCACTAATTATGTGGCTGTTTGGCTAAAATGGAAGACACCACAGGCTTCAGTCACCTCACTTTAATGTCATGTCAAATAAACATGACATTAAGTGAAGGAAGGTTGCAAGTGGCTTGCAGCGCCGATATCGACTGCAGGCATCTCAAAGCTGCTTAAAATTGCACGTCATATATACTTTGTAACCGCTCAAACTCACTGTCTGAATTACTGTTGATGGTTATTATTGTTGGTAACTGACCTGAGCCTCAGAGTGGTGAAACACACCTGCAAGTTTTTTTTTCATCCTGTAGCTGCACTAAACGCACGAGGCGCTTTACCAGGTATTTAGGTCTGACAAATAAGGAGCATTAACCACAATAAGCAGCATGGCTTTGACTGTAAACTGACACGACGTTGATGTGCCAAGCAGGAAACCGCCTTTAACGCGAAATTTGTTAGAGATGGGTTTCTTTTTTTTCTTCTTTTTTTTTAAAGAGCTCTTGATTGACGAAGTCGTTGTTTTAACAGTCTGTCGGTGTGTGAAGCAGCTCCTGCATACATGAATAAATCAAAGGAAAGTAAAAGAAATGAAAGCAGAATTACAGACGGAGGCAGTTAGAGGTGATGGGGGATGGGAGGAGAGAGCTTTAGAGGGAGCTCATGAGGATTTGGGAAGGGATAGAAACTGAAACTGGTAGCTAAAGAGGTCAATGGAGGGAGGGGGGGGTGTAAATACTGAAGGCCTGCTGACGAGGGGCCTAATCGGACTAAGTGAGCGTGCATGAGGGGGAATAACGGCTGCTGACAGAAGTCAACTTTAAAATTGGCTGATTTTGCACACACCCAGAAATGTCTCCATTTAGTCCCATCCTAATATTTCAACATTTTGTCAACATTGGCAATTTTTTACAGAGTGGGGGTACTTTAACCACTTTATTAATAAATATTACATCTTTTAAAAGGTTACATTTCTTTTAAACGGGTATCTGGCACCATTTTAAAAGGCTGCCTAGCACGGCACATTCCCTGAAGAGGCTACTACTGCTACTACTGCTAGTACTACTAGGACTGAAAGGATGTGTGGTTGTTGTTCCTCATTTCTGTCCATTCAAATTTGGTAGAAGTGCAAGTGAGGGTCTTTAAACAGGTCCAGTAACATCTGTGTTACCGGCTCATTGTTTCACAGTCGTTTCATTTCCAGTTTTGATACCTCGTGAGTATTTCTGCAGATTTTCAGATCGTGGATAACAAGTAAAAACAGATTTTAGAGGCAAGACTGGATGTTTCACAGTCTGCAGCTGTTTTTCTAAATTCACGTATATTTTCATACTTTCAGGTCGATATTTTAAACAGTAGCTGAGGAGTTAAAACAAGAGACCACCGTGAAACCGAATCGGCCACCAAATCCAAATCTTTAATCTTAAAGTGTCTCTGCCGGAGTAGCTTTGCATGATTGAGGGTTCATAATAATCCTTAATGTTTAAGCTCGTCTGTTTGGCTAAAAGACTTTTAGCAGAAGGTGGGTGGGGCTTCTGTTCCTGAAATATTAGGGATATTCCAACTCTGTGACATCATCCAAATCCAAGAGTAGAAAAAAAAAACTGTGTGACTGAGTGTTTGAAACGGTGTGAAGCTTCAGTTCACAGTTATTACTTGTACATTATTTTCAGCCATGTTTAATATTAAAGTCCACCTTTAGAATGGTATGTAAATGATAGGCAATAAGAAAAAGCAGAGCAGGTCCACTTTAATCATCTAATTACCCAAGCAAACTTTTACTCCACTAAAACGTTTTACACTGCAGGTTGGGCTTTTGTGTCAGCTGTGATTGTTGACGTGTGTTATTTAAGCCTTTCAGCAGTGGAGTGACACAGCTCAGCTCTCAGCGTTCGACTGACGCGGCTCGCATCAAAACTGCCGACCTTTAGTGAGTCAAACTCGACCACGCTGATGTGATTGGAGTATTCATAGATTCAGCATGACTTACAGTGTCCACTCTGTGATCTCTGTGCTCGCGTTTACTCATGAAGAAGAATTGTGAAGTTCCTGACTTTGCTGACGCGTCACAGTAATGCAGTGCAAAACTGCTACAATAAATAAAGGCCGAGTCCAAAGCGAGACTCAGGCTGAAGCCTAACTCAGTCAGTGGAAGCGACATGCTGTAATTTCCTCCAGTTATTTTCATTGTTGCTCCAACAGATAAACTGAACACTGTTAGCTTAACCCGGTGTAGCTACAACTGTAAAATGATGAAACCATTTTAAAAGATAAACAGATCAAATTAAAAGAAGTTAGGGCTCTGCTGTGTAGCCCTCTTTTTTTTTTTCCCTTTTATAATTGCCTTTCAGACATGAATGAGAAGATAACCAGCGACTAGTCTTTGGTGAGGACTAAAGGGACTGCTGGATTTGGTTTAATGGCCAAATCTCTCTACCGGGCTCACGCTGGAGCTCTTCTAAAACCTTTCACCCCTGGCTGTGAAGATTAGACCGGGAATTTATGGTGTGGCTCGAGGACTGTATCTTTGTGATGTTCAGTTTTCGGTCCTGTGGGACTCAGACTCCGAGATCTCCTTTGACTGGAAGACAAAGCGTGTAGAGCTCAGAGCAGAGGCTGGAGGGCTGTCGAGAATTTATTGTCTGTTATGAGAAACGTTATCGTGTCTGCCAGCATGAAGTTAAGATTTAACCCTCAGTGACTCAGTGAGGCACCGACAGTCCAGGCTTACTAAAACCTGCTGTAACAATGACTGCAGCACACAGGCTGCATGTCTTATTGTTGCCCTGACGGAGAGGAATGTCGGACTTTAATATGGACAGAGCATATTAAAGAGGAGTCAGAGGAGCAGGAGGTGCAGAGAAAGACTTATGAGATCAGAGATGGCAACTGAAATGTTGCGCCCGTTGTGAAAGCCAACGAGGTCCGGCGTTTCCGGGACTCGAGCTACGTTTGGTTTGTTTGGGGCACTGAAAAAAAAGTGACTGCATGTCTCTTAAAACGGTGACGTCGTCAATAATTTGCTCATGTTGCTCTGAAGGAAGGAGCAAACATTTTAGCTTTCTGAGCTCAAAAAGTATTTCAATGTTAGTTTTTAATCTAGTTTTAGTTAAGTGTAATAACTTTGGTCATGATTACTGACTATTACCATGATTAAAGAAAGCAGTAATGTTCCATCCTTTCATCTCATGATGTGAACAGTCTGATGAACATGATGTAAAAGGACACGATGCCCATATATACCGTATTTTCCGGACTACAAAGCGCACCTGAATATTAGCCGCACAACTTGAAATTATGAAAAAATCATATTTTGTTCATACATTAGCCGCACCAGACTAAAAGCCGCAGGTGCGCTAGCGGGCTAGTAGTGCTAGCGAGCGGGCTAGTAGCGCTAGCTAGTAGCGCTAGCGAGCAGGCTAGTAGCGCTAGCTAGTAGCGCTAGCGAGCGGGCTAGTAGTAATGGCTCTGACTTGCCGACTTCCCTTAGCTGCCTTGTTCTAACATGCCAGAGGCTGTTCACCTTGGAGACCTGCTGCAGATATGGGTACAGGGCCAGCCAGAGCCAGTTTGCTAATCTAGTCTCTTTTTTGTGCTAATTCGTACATACAAAGTAGTGCCTTCTTTGGTTGGCGGACGCACATGTGACCAACATATCACTCTTTTCCGTGTCTGATCACATGCCTTTCCGCCAGGCAAAATGGCGGAACAAACCAAAACAAATCCTCTTACGATGTCACAAAAATCATGAAAAAGCCTTAGAAAAGCCGCACCGGGCAATAAGCTGCAGGGTTCAAAGCTTGAGCAAAAAGTAGCGGCTTATAGTCCGGAATTTACGGTATACACATACACACATATATGTGTGTGTATGTATAAATGTATGTGTATGTATGTGTGTGTGTGTGCTTGTGTTTGACCTGGCCTGACCTTCAGTGTTGAGCTATTCAGAGCTGCCGGCTGCTAAATGGCCAGAGCGAATTGTTTATAAGACTTAAATCAGAGTGTGGAAGTGTAGGAGTGGTCCCAGCTGTAGATTGTTCAGGGAGACCTGCCTCGCCTCGCCACTTCAGCCTGCAGCCATTATTCCTTCCACATGTGTGGATGAGACAAAAGCAAACACATGTGGAGGAATGGCTTTTATTGTCCTGAGAGGACCCGAATGGATGCTGCACGAAGGAGACGCTCAGCAGCTGAATCAGCGCCTCGCATGTTTATGTTAGGATCGAGGTTTGGCTGTAGATTGACAATGCGCGTCCAAACCGGCGGGATGTCAGCACATCACGTTGATGTTAGTGATTAATGTTAGCACCATCAAGTGAAAGAAAACTAGAGGACACCGTGCTGATAAAGGAAAATGTGTGCTTCTGTTTTCTGCTTTTACTTTATCAGGACTCCTTGAAAACATTTTCCCGCACTCATTAGTGTCTGATTGAGTTCCCCTGTACCCCATTAGCCTTTCCGTCTCTGTCGATGTGCATTCCTTCAATCTTTGGCAGGTAGTTCTTGCATCTAGTCTCTTTGCACCCTATCTGGACTTGTGGTTTTCATTTTTGAACTACGGACTTCCTCCGTTGTATCTGCAGCTTTGTAAATAAGGATTGGATTATAGATGGTGTTCAGGGATTTGGGGGTTTTATTCGCTTACTATACAGTTAAGGCTCGAGTATCTCACCAGAAATCTGCCATTTGTGACTGTTTAATAAACAAAAATGTCGATGATCTTTAAGTAAATGATATTGCAATTAATAAAATGAGCTCAAAATAATTATCTTTGTCTCTGAATAAATAATAATAATAATGCAACTGTGGTAAACGATGATATGCAATGGTGTAGCTAAGATGCTATTGAACATATTCGCTCTAATTTTAATGAGGATATCAGATGGAAGTTGCTACAATTCACTTTGAGGTGTAGCTGAAAATGTTCACATAGAAAACAGGGCAGCAGGACTCGGCTCGGGGCTCTGACTCTGCAAATTATTTAATTTTTAATTTTTTAAACTGATTTCTTCCAGTTTGGATCCAGAATCAGTGAATCCAGGCTCACGTACACCTGTGTGAGAAAACGAGCCCCTGGCGTTAGCGTTCCAGCCTTCATGCTTTACCGTACCTCGAGTGCATTCTGACTCATATCCACGTAGGCCGAGTTTGGACTTATGAAAGACAGCTGCTGCCTTCCTGTTCATGTTCTCTTTAAATTTAATCCAAGCTGTCTTACTGTGAGGGTATGAATGCTTTCCTCTGCGTCACAGGCTGGTTTTCAAGGCTTGAAAATATTTTTAAAAAAGGCAAAAAAGAGGGAACAGTGTGTGCATTCGCCGATTGAGAACCTGATAGACGAGGTGGACTACTGTGTAAAAACCGTGACATACTCTTAGTGCAGCGGAAAGCGTCTAATATCAGACTGCAAAGGGCTCTGTGTGGACGTGGATGGATAACAACATGGATCCTTGTGGGATTTGTCTTTCACGTTCAGGGGTTCTCCTGGCAGAGTAGGAGTGCAGGGATCCACTAGAGCTGGAGACCTTATGAGACATGCTAACCATATGTTTGGATTGGCTGTCACTCTGACCGAAGAGCTACACTGGGTGTTGTGACAACCAGTTTTGTTGTACCATGTTAACAAATTGCAAAGTAATAAAGTAACTCAGTAGCGTGTTACTGTAATCATATTACATTTTTCAGTAACGCAGTAATATAGCGTGCTATTGCAGTAAAGTCAGTAATCACTTTACAGTTACAGTTATGTGGTTTCTTGCTTTAAAAATATTAAGTTATCTGCACACCGGGTGGATGGAAAAAAAAAAAGTCAAACAAACGTGTTTGTTATTAGTTTTTTTGTGACAATAAGTTCATGTGAAGGAGAAAAATGGCTGAGGAGTCTTAAACTTTTCAGGATTAGAGATCTGGACTTCACTTTTATTTTATTGCACATAAAGACGAGAACATGATGGTAAAATGCAAGCCGCATGCAGGACCGAAATGGCTGCATGCTGCTAACACAACAGCATGCTAACGCTAAGATAGCCAAGATCCCAGAGGGATGTTAAAACTGAGTGTATGCAGACTCCGGCTCAGCAGCCAGAGCCTGAGCTTCAACAGGTAACAAACTGATGAGCTGTCAGGCTTCAGTGTGGGAATCACTTTGGAGTGTCTTTGTGGGCCGGTGTTCAGCTTTGCTTTGTGTTCATATGTAAAAACTAAAAGAAAGATCATGTGTGTCCTCGTTTGGGTATGGATTTGTGTTGGCGTGTGGGCCTGTAGCCTATAGGTTAGCGATTAGTGTAACAAATTACTTTCCCCATCAAGTAGTTAAATAATGCACTCCATTACTTTTAAGAAAAGTGAAGAGTAAAGTGTAATCCATTTCTTTTTCAGAGTAACAACCCAAACACTGATGACAACAAACCAGTTGAATCATAAATGCTAACAGCCAGTCTGTTTGCACTGGTGGTTAGCGAGAGTATTTCATGCTGCTGCTCTTTGAAGTTTTTGACTTGACTAAGAACTGTGGTGAAAGTCAGTCGACACAACAGAGAAGCTCCAAAGAGCTGAGAGATAATATGAGACTTCAGTGCTTTCACACCTCCAAACATGGCTGCACGCGACACTCCACGAGTACCTGGATGGTTCAAAGAACGTCCAGTCCACACATAAAATATGACTTTTTTTTAACTGGTTTAAAGTGTTTTGGTTTTTTTCATGAATGATGGGGTGAGCTAGTGTTTGTTTATGAAGCTCGCTGAACTCGTTGGTTAAATTGTCCTGTTTGTTCTTCATCTTCTTTAATTGGAAAGAGAAAATGGTTAGGATAAACACTGGCTGAATGAAGCTGAGTATTTCAGCAGGCTGGAGCTGGACCTAAATGGACAGATGGACTTTAAACCTGTTTAATCAGCTTGTGTAGCAGTGATCAATAAAAACTTACAGCCAGGGAGGAAAAAGAAAAGCTGGAAATTTCCTCTCGAAGTCTTTTTGATAAATGGGAAGCCCGTGAATGTGTTCTGCAGGGACTCTTGTCTTCACTCCTTTTTTTCAATGCTTTGACCACAAACTGCTCCTGTTTGTTCAATCGGAGGTTGACAACGATGACCCTACAAGGGTGTGATTTACCCAGCGTGTCCACAGTTTGTTCAATCTGACTTTATTCCACTCTGATCGCTCTCCTTCCTGGAAGAGCAGAGCGTTTTCGGCTTGCTGACTGAGCTATGGTAACAATTATTGCAGGGCTGTTTACTTTCTCGAAGCGTCTCTTTCCAGCTGATCCCTCTTTAACTGCAGCGATAACGGTGGATGAGATGGTCCTGTTGATTGCGATCGCTTGCTCCTTTAAATGACCTCCTAATTCTTCTTCCTGGAACTCCATTGTCTTCTTGTTTTCCCAGTTATCAGGCTGTAACTATCAAGTGATGTTTGAGAGCAGTTTTGGGCTTTGAAAGTAGAAAAAAAAGGTATTTTCATGGAGTCTAGAGATTCACATTCTCTGCGTGTCTTGGTGAAATAAAAATCTGAGGCGGTAATAATGGAGAAAATCCATTTACATCATGCTTTCACCAGTCAGACCAATGGGAATAATCCACCAGTCACTACTGGGTTTCATCACATTAGCATCACACTTCAGGCACTAACCTTTGTCCATGCAGAGCGTCTTACAGTGAGGCAGATTTACCTGGAAACCATCAAATATCCTGCCTCACACATACGGTCTGAAAAGAGATGGAAGCATATCCCTGTTATTATTTTTGATTTGGGGCGTTTGAGAAACAAATTGTATATTATGCTTGAATAAATTTGACTTGCAGGCAGTTCAATCCCTGGCTCGATCCCTGGTTCGAGCCAGGGATTGAACCAGCAGGGCCTCCATCTCTAGCCATGGCCCAGTCCACAGAGCACCCATGAGCTCTTCTGTGCTGAGACAAAATGAAACAAGCCAAACGTTCCCACCTTTGGGAAGCGTAAGAAAGGGATTCTTCATTCCTGTGATCTCTCGCTCTGGGTTGTGTTACCTGATTGGTTGCTTTGAGGCCTTCTGATCAGAATCACTTTTCCCAAAATACCTGTCAAATGTATGAAAAATAAAGACATTTGATCTCTATATTCTGATTGATGGTTCTTGCTGTGTGAGAGCGTGATTGGACGCCTGTTGTGTAGCGTGAAGTGAGTGAAGCTGCTGCTGTTTGCCGAGAGAAGCTGTGGCTTTGAACGCCGTCGGACTCAAAGCCGAGGCTGAGAGCGGGCAGCAGATTTATTTAGAATCTTTAGAGTCTTTCAACGACGCTGAATCCAGCACGATTTTTCTGAGGATGTCTAAAAATACTCCTCACCTGTCTGTCCACGCCTTTATCTCTGTCGTCCACAGCAGGAGGAGGAGGTGTTTCAGTGCGACAAACACTTTTCTCCAAAAAGAAAAAATATCTCCTAAAGTGTGAAAGTTGCTGCTGTAGCTCAGCGTTATGCGCAGCGCTGATTGATTGACTGTTTTATGACTTCAGCACCATAAAGCTTCTGACATTAGCACGTTACTCATTCATGCTTCAAGGATCACGAGAGAAGTGTCAGTTTGTAGAGATTATCTCGCTGAAGTAAACCTAAATCATCAGAAACTTTTATTAGAGCATGCTTTCTGCAGTAATCTATAAAACAATCACATCGTTTTGTTTTTAAGGCTCTAACTTCCAGGCTGACCTCTAAAAAAAGTTCTTTCAGACTTCTCAGAAGATTCGTTATTGCAGCTTGCGCACAAAAACCACATTTTTTTAAATATTTATGCCAACAGAAAAAACAGTTTAAAACTTTAAGCCTTAATAACATTTAAACAAGTGGGTTCTATAGAAAACGATCCTCCTTACAGTCGTTACAAAGGATTAAATTATCTTTAGAGACCAAAACAGTTTTTTGTATCAGGCTGTAAACGTGTTTATTTCTGCTGTAAAGTCGTACATTTTAACATGGAAGTCTATGGCGACTGACTCACTGCTGGATGCTGCCCCTAGAGGACATTAGGGGAACTGCAGGTTCTGGTACTCTGGTACTGTGGATCAGATGTTTGTTGACATGGTTACTCTGCAGGTAAACGCACACCTGCAGAGGGAGAGGTGATACAGGTGTCGGGTTTTAGCTTCCTGTTTCTCAGCTGGGTGGAGGAAATGAAATGCCCTCGCAGGTTTACGGACCTCACAAGCTCCTTTTCTTTGTCTATATCCATTTGCTCCTTCCCTCGTCAGCTCCGTCTATTCTGGCTTCATTTTCACTGTAATTAAGTCAGATTTGCTCCATTTCTGTCTCCCTCTCCCTGGATATTATGTTTTTGCAGAGGAGGCCTCCCTCATACTTGTCTGCATGTGAACTCCAGGTGGAAAAATGTGCTTTAATCCTCTGAAATAAACCAGTATTCATTCTGCCATCTCCCCACTGCTTCAGCCGTGCTGCTGCCGAGGCATCTCTGTCGCTGGATGACGGTTGAGGCTCGCGGATTTACACAAGACGTCAAGTGACAGAACGCAGGGTGGCTTATTACAGAGTGCAGGGGGTCTTTCTCATTTTTAATGAGTTTTACATGCTCTTATTGTGAAGTGAGAGCTGGGTGTGTCTAAAGAGGAAAAGCCGGGGCTCACAGATGTGCTGGGGCGGTGGAGGCGGCGAGGAATTTCAGTGTGTTTTCCCTGTTTTGTGGCTCAGCCTCTGAGGCTCAGCGGGGTGACGTGGCAGCAGGTGATTCAGCCCCATGTGATGAATGACACACCTGGTTAGTGGGAGCCGCAAAGGGAAACAAACAGATTTAGTTGTAACAGTCCAGGAGCTCGTCCACAACGCCCCTTCTCCTGTATTTTACACTCCAGCGAGCTCCATTAAGAAGAAAACGCCCAACGTGAGCTGAAACGCACCTGTGGACAGACAGGTGTGGACTTCCTGTTTTATTTTGTAATTCTTAGCTCTTTACATTGTGGCTGGTTTTACTTCCTGTGTGGGCGACCCTTTTCCTTTTTCCTCTCTTGGATTGTTGGACCCACTTCCTGTTCCAGATAAAAGATTTTGACTTTCTTTTGTTCCTTTGCCTCCACACGTCTTTTTTTTTTTTAACACGACAGCATTTAATTAACGACTGTGAAGAAAAAGACACACAACGTCATCCTCCGCATACACAAATGAGCTTTACCGTTTCGACATTTATGCTAATCTCTGTGCTAATTCTCATTTGGGGCCAGTGTTCAGTTGTAATCACTGCTGTGAGGAGGAAACTGGGGCGCCAACCTCTCGGACTCGCATTGATGGTTGGATCTTGTTGCTCGCGGCCTGTTTTATACAATCTTGATATCTTTTAACAGATTTCACAGCTTGTAAACCAAACAGCTACCCAATAATGGAACATCCCAACAGTCAAATATCCTTTAAAGGCAATCGCATGTCGAACGGGGCCATTTGTGGTGGTTTGGGCTTCTGGTTGGGATACCTCCATTGAGGGTTTTCCAGACAACGGTTTAGACCTTGTTATATATCGTGTCAGGCCTGGGAACGCCCCAGGATCCCCGAGGAGGATCTGGGAAGTGTGGCCGGAGAGAAGAACGCCTGAAAACCTACAAAATCTGCTGCCACCATGACCAGAGTTCAAACAGCGATGGATGATTTAAAACCTTCACGGCCTCCATGAGAACAGATTAAAATACCTCCTAATTTGGTGTATTGTGTATAAATACATCTGAGTCTTGTTATGAAACCAAACCATTGTGGTGTGTTTTTGTTTGGTTTTTATAGCAGCAGCATGATCTTTTTATTACATTACATTTATATTTTTCCAAACTTGACTGAAAGCCGAGCTTCATACCAAACATACCAAATTACACTGGAGACACTGTGGGTTTAAAGAAAGCACCGATATATTTAAGCTAGCACAAACGAAGCCCACAGATGAAAGATTTGGGGTCATTAAAAGTCACGTTTCTGAAACACCGTGAGCCAGATTATGAAATCACCGGCACGTAACGATGAGTAAAGGGCAGAAATAAGCCATAATCTTCTTCTTCTGCACTAAAAAATAAACTGCTACGTTCCCCGCCTCGCCCAGGCGAATGGTTTCGTGTTATCGGGCGTTTTCTCGATGATGTGGGTTACGGTGGCCGCGTGGAAGTGGCGTCTGCAGCTGTTTAGTTTCACTAAGGTTCTCTCACGTGTTCGTCCCCCATCCCATTAAAAAGTCTGTCAGTGGTTAATTCCTGCAGCCTGAGTCAGGATGCAGACTGCACCGTCAACCGTCTTTATTAGAGTTATAAAACTTAAAGGATGTCTTCTCAGGCACTCGTAGATTAAGCTGTTTAATGGTGGTTATTGGAGTTCATACCCACAGCACTGAGTGTAGCACAGCCTGTGTTTTCCTGCCATTCTGGTTTGTGATTCTTCTCACGAAGGACCAAACAGTTTTATTGACTTTACAGTGTTGACCCTCAGAAAGTTAAAGAATACGGGATTTCCAGATTTGTTTAATGATTCATAGTGATCACATTTATTCTTCGAACACATAAAGTCATCAAAGAGCCTTTTACCAAAACCAAATGTTGAAAACTGTGGCGTTAAAAGTTTTTAATCAC
>VURO01023986.1:0-10545 GCA_015108175.1 Pelvicachromis taeniatus | reverse complement strand
CCCCCCACACCCACACACACACACACACACACACAGGATGCTTGCAAAAAAGTGTGCCGTTACCTGATTTGTGGGTTAGGTGGAAATGGGTGCGGGGTCTGGGACGAGCTGGCCCCTGAGCAGGGTAAGGGGGTGGACTCTGCTCTTCGTCGCCCGAGAAGCTGCTCCTCCTCCTGCCTGCCTGACTGAAACTCCGTCGACCGACAGGAATCTTCCTCTCTAAACACCAAGCCAGAAGGGGGTAAGCTACCAGGGGCTCATTACAAATGGGATGACTTTATGTTTAGATGATCAGAGAGCAGGTTTTATTTAACTTCATAGTGCTGACACTAATGCCCATCTGAATAAGCCCCTGGTAAGATGTAATTGGAGTGCCAGACCCAAGTAAGCAGATGCACAAATAGCATGATATCATATTTATGCCATATGTGGCAAGCCAGATAAAACATAGTCACAAGCAAATTATATTATTTCATAGATGCACAACAGAAGTCCTGGTGTACAAATGTAACACTTGCATGCAAGCAGGAGCTGAAATTGAAGTTTATGAATTAACAAACTGTTCCACGAACTACGAATCCCAACTTTTCCAGTTCTAATACTTGAAACCAAGAAATCAATGCTGCTGATACCAAACACAATTCTGACATCAATGTTAAAGAATAGTCTGTATTCCTTACAGAAAGGACTGAGGACCATTCCTTAATCCAGTGATTCCCAAACTGTTTTTGCTAGGCCCCCGTTTGTTTTATAAGGAAAATCTTAGACAGCCCAGTGCGTGCTCCCCACGCAGGGGAAACAAATTCTGTTGGGGATACCTACCTGGCACCACCGTTGTGCAGGTGAAGCCAAAGGCAAAATATGCCTCATCATATTATCTAGTCGTTGGCTTGGAAGGAAGTTGTTTTGGAAGCATGACGGTGCTTCATCTTTTGTATTATGTGGGAGCCCCGTCAAAAACACATGCTATAGTGGCCAAGCATATTTTTTTTTTTTTCAATTCATATTGTGCACCCCCTGCAAAGGCTCTGCGCCCCCCACTTTGGGAACCACTGCCTTAATCTTTAAAGCCAAAACCAGGCTCTCCTAAGTTTGTAAAATATTATGGAACAAATACATAGCCTCCAACTCAAACTTAAAATAACTTCTTCATTCATAGTGTAATCTTCATGTACTGATTCACTCGCCAATTATAGTTCCGTATTCACTCGTTGTGTCTTTAGGGATTTGCTTGCTTAGCTCGTAGCCGACTCGCTAGCAGCATGGCCTCTTCACCTGTCCCTCCTGCACTTTCCTGCTTATTGTGTCAGATGTTTAGTTACTCCTCGACCTCTTTTAGAAATAATGATACTTATAATAAATGTAGCCTATTTGCCAGGCCAGCATCACTGAATTGGAGACTGTTTCGCACCCTTGAAATACCTGTAGCTAGTCCAGCTCCTGTAGCTGGTGCAGCCGAAGGTAGTGTAGTGTAGTTAGCTCTCCCTGAGCAGCCGGGAAAACAGGATAGCTTGATGACGGTGATGAGGAAGTATAGTCTTAAACAGAAACCCCTGGTACATCACCAACTTGTTCATGTGTCTAATCGTTTTTCCCCATACTCATCGACACACCCGCTAGGGATCAAACTCTTGTAGTTGGCGATTCTGTGCCAAGACATGTGAAGCTAGAGACACCAGCAACCATAGTCAAGTGTCTTCCAGGAGCCAGAGCAGGCGACACTGAGGGAATGCTGCCTAAGGATAAACGTACATTCAATAAAATTATAATTCACATCGGCAGCAATGACAACTGGTTATGTCAATCAGGGGCTACTAAAATTAATATTGAATTAATTTGTAACTTTGTCAAGACAATGTACAGTGGTGTTCAAGCTTCTCTCCTCCTTTTATCCCCCCAAAACCCCATTCTCTTAGAGAGTGTACCAGCTTCCAAACAGACAAAAAACAAACAAACAAAAAACTACAAATCAGTTGCATCAAAAAGTAAAACAGGGAAATGTGGATTATTTTTAAAAAAATGTCTCTCTCTCTCCTAAGTCTCTGTTAATACATGATCAACAAATTGATTTACTCTGCCTTACAGAAACCTGGTTAGAGCAGGATGATTATTTTAGCTTAAACGAATCAACAACCCTGAGTCATATTAACTATCAGAATCCTCGAAGGCCGAGGGGGTGGTGTGGCAGCAAGAGTTTGAACTAATTTGAAAGTCTGATGCTTAGCCTCGTCCACCCTAGCTGGAAAAACTCAAAAAACAGTCTTATTTGTGATCATCTATGGTCCACCTGGGCCTTACACAAAGTTTCTGTCTGATTTCTCAGACTTTATCTGATTTAGTGCTCAGCTCAGATAAAATCATTACTGTGGGTGATTTTAACATCCATGTAGATGCTAAAAATGCCAACCTTCACATGGCATTTAATCTGTTATTAGACTCAACTGGCTTCTCTCAAAATGTAAAAGAACCCATTCACCACTTTAATCACACTCTCGATCTTGTTTTAACATATGGCATAGAAACTGAACAGTGTTCCCTGAAAACCCTCTCATCTGATCATTTCCTAATAACATTTAAATTTACAATAAGTGATTACACTGCAGTGGGGAGTAGTTTTC
This sequence comes from Pelvicachromis taeniatus, assembly GCA_015108175.1. Classification (NCBI taxonomy): domain Eukaryota; kingdom Metazoa; phylum Chordata; class Actinopteri; order Cichliformes; family Cichlidae; genus Pelvicachromis; species Pelvicachromis taeniatus. Next base: position 7,927 of record VURO01023986.1, on the reverse strand, counting down.
ATCACAGTAGATGTCTTTCTGACAGTGCTTTACTAAGTTTAAAAATATAATTCATCCACAACAGAGGTTGATTATCTTTTTAATACGTTTACCTCCTCACTACGTATGACACTGGATACTGTAGCTCCTGTGAAAAATAGAGCCTCAAATCAGAAGTACTCGACTCCCTGGTGTAACTCTCAAACATGTACCTTAAAGCAGATAACTCGTAAGCTGGAGAGGAAATGGCGTATCACAAATTTGGACGATCATCATTTAGCATGGAAAAAATCATTTTCTGCTTTATAAGAAAGCCCTCTGTAAAACCAGAACGTCTTACTATTCATCACTGATTGAAGAAAATAAGAACAAACCTAGGTTTCTCATGAGCACTGTAGCCAGGCTGATAAAATGTCAGAGCTCTGTTGAGCCAATCATTCCTTTAACGTTAAGTAATGACTTTGTGAATTTCTTCAGAAATAAAATTTTAACCATTAGAGAAAAAAATACTCATTACCATTTCACAGGTGTAACATTATGTACAGCTGCTTTTAGTACCATTGATATTTATTTAGAGTCTTTTTCTCCAATTGATCTTTCTGAGTTAACTTCAGTAATTACTTCCTCCAAACCATCAACGTCTTTTAGAGTCCATTCCCTCAAGATTGCTCAAAAAAGTCCTACCATCAACTTCAATCTTAAATATGATCAACCTATCTCTAATAATTGGCTATGGCCTTCAAGCTGACAGGCCTTCAAGCTAGCAGTAGTTAAACCGTTACTTAAAAAGCCATCTCTTGACCCATCAGCCTTAGCTAATTACAGGCCAATCTCCAAACTTCCTTTCATCTCAAAAATCCGAGTTATGTATTATTGTAGGAGAACAATTAGACAATTAAGCTGATAACTGTGCATTATAGACAATGGATAAGCAAGTTTGAAAATTACTCGAGTAGTTACAAAACGGCTGATGAAGGATATTGTAAAAAACAAAAAAACAACAACAACAACCAAAAAAAAAACAACTCCCTGAAAAGCCTTCAGTTACTCCAAAATGCTGCAGCAAGTGTCCTGACAGGGACTGGAAAGAGAGAGCAGATTTCTCCTATATTGGCTTCCCTTCATTGGCTCCCTGTTAAATCCAGAATTGAATTTAAAATCCTGCTCCTCACATACAAGGTCTTAAACAATCAGCCCCCATCTTATCTTAATAAGATGGGGCCTTATCTCCCCCATGGGGTGACCATATCACCCCATTAGAGTACTTCGCTCTCACACTGCAGGCTTACTTCTGGTTCCGAACTTATTAAATAGATAAATAAATAAAAATTTTAAAGTAGAATGGGAGGCAGAGCCTTCAGTTTTCAGGCCCCTCTTCTATGGAATCAGTTTCCAAATTTGATTCAGGAGACAGACACCATCTCCCTTTAAGATCAGGCTTAAAACTTTCCTTTTTGCTAAAGCACACAGTTAGGGCTGGATCAGGTGACCCTGAATCCTCCCTTAGTTATGCTGCAATTGTAGTAGGCTGCTGGGAATGATGTGTTGAGTATTTCTTCTTCAGTCACCTTTCTCACTCACTATGTGTTAATAGACCTCTCTGCACTGAATCATTACTTGTTATTAACGTCTGCTCTCTTCCACAGTATGTCTCTTGCCCTGTTTTCCTTCCCTCACCACAACAGTTGTGGCAGATGGCCACCCCTCCTTGACCCTGGTTCTTCTGGAGGTTTCTGCCTGTTAAAAAGGGAGTTTTTCCTTCCCACTGTCGCCAAAGTGCTTGCTCACGGGTGGGATTGGTGGTGGTGGGCGATGTCATATGATTGTTGAGTATACTCTGTATGTATTATTGCAGGAGAACAATTAGACAATTAAGCTGATAACTGTACATTTTAGACAATGGATAAGCAAACTGGCTTTTAATTTAATTATTCTGGATTTTGTCCCGCGCTTTGTGTACACAAATGGAATAACCTACATAAATATGTATTCTTACATTTTCACCAGCACCATCCAATGTGACAAGAAGGGTTTGATGAAAATCTTTCAAGCACATGGACCAGATGACCAATATGAAAGCATCAGTTTGAGGAACAACAAAAGGAGAACCGGTGGATAAGGTGGAAAGAAACCTATGCTGAAGAAGAGAAAACTCACTTTTCTTTTGGCCTTTATACTGCTGGGCCTTTTTCTTCTGCTTGGGAACAGACTGGGACATTTCTCTGTTACCTAAAAAAGAAAAAAAGAAAGGACATTCAGGTATTGTCTTTTTTTTACCATTGTCTTCCTCTTATTCAATTCAGGGTCACGGGGTAAGGATGCCAAAGGGCATGACATACAGTTATATTTTGGCAGTTGTGAGGCAGAGGCACATGTGCAAAAGTTCTCCAAATTATATAGGTTATGGTTGGAGAGACGCTCAAGAGCATTGGGAACATAGTTCAGACTGTCATCCTACTGCAAGATGACCGCAATATGGGCATACCTCTTCTCAAGTCTATCTTCTAGTGCCAGTTAGTTTGCAGTGACTGAACATTCAAAACAAAAAGAGAATGTTGTAAAAGATCTGCATATGAAGAGGAATGGTTTGATGAATTCAGAATCCTTAATAAAATCCTCACAGTACAGAAACGGCACTAGTGAAGGTTACAAGTTATCGTCTTATGGTCTCCAGCAGTGGACTTCTCTCTGTGCTTGTCCTGCTTAGACCTCAGTGCAGGGTTCAATAATGTCGACCACTACAGTCAGAGATCAGAACACGCCATAAGTATTAAAAATACTGTACTACAGTGCTTTATTCATGTAAATGGAGAGTCTTCTTTTCACACTATAGTTATTATAGAGCTCCACAGTCCTGGGATCAATTCCATTTACATAATACTACCTGAAGGAAGCTTGTATAATTACAAAGTATAGCATACATTTGCATTGCTATGCAGATGATACCCAATTTTATTTAGTCATGACCTCTACTATCCTCCTCCTAAATTCAAATAAAACTAAGGTTATTGTACTCATCTCTAAAAATCTTAACAAAATGCTGTCTAACCAGATACTAAAGCCCATTTTCTATTAGTACCTACTCAGATCGACTCCCCACGGTTTTTAGAGTTTTCCATCAGGTACCAAATAAAATGCTACCAGATACTAAATAGTACCTGCTCCAAGTGATCCGAGCACGTACTAAAATTTGATGTTGTTAGACTGTATGCACCTGGTTGGCTGGTCAGTGTCATCTCATTTGATGAGTCAGTTGAGTGTCTCCTTCACGAAAATTAAAAACGCTATTTTTGAAAATTTTTCCCAGGGGCTGCAAAAGATATCTCCCTTTACGCCAATTTTGTTTTACACCATAGGTGGAGGAGAAGAGGAGTAGGCAGTTGTAAGAGCTGTGGAGGGACATTTGAATTTGTGCCTGTAACTGCCCGTTTGGTGGCCATGGTGTGAGATGAGCTCTCTCAGTGCTTATACTAGGTTAGTTTATTAAAAAAAACTTAAAAAAAAAAAAAAATTCTGTTAAGGTACTCTTCTCAGTGTGATCCAACATCCGGCCAGTACTCCAGTACCTAACACAAATTAAAAAAAAAAAAAATGCCTCGTAAGCCAGCAATTCTACCACACAAATACACTTGGCTGCCCCGCAGACCCAGCCACTATTTACCAGCGACTTCAATAATAGTTAAAGAGAAGTTTTTCAGGCAAGTTTTTCCTGCCTGTCTCCCTCTAGCTCTCCAATGCACATAAATCACCCCATCATATCCCCTACCCAAGACTGGGTACCAAGTCCCAAATGTGATGTAAAAAGGATCGTTGAGTGCGAGAGGAAAGGACCTTAAAAGATGGGATCATGGCGAAGTTTGGAACCTGGATTTGCCATAGATGGTTACCAAGGCTACGTGACGTACCCTCAGAAGATCTAGATGATGTGAATGCAGCACTACAGACAATACCTACCGCCACCATTACCAAGACTAACAAGCTGATTTACACCACTGCAGCAGTGAGATCAGGGAGATGCTTGGCTACAAGTTGAACAGCCACAAGGAGCAGTACCCTCTACGGAGAAGGAGACTAGAGGCCAAGATCAAGGTAGCAAAGAGAGGTTAGCCAAATATCGGAGCTGCAGAAAGGTGTGATAAAGAACGTACCTAAGTAGTACAGCAAGCTGTCCATACCCGAGGCCTTGAAAACTGCCAAGCTAAGACTCACAGTCTTGGCCAGCCGCTTGAAGAGGTCCACCATAGAGATCGAATGCAGGAGAATAAACCAGCTGATCTCCACAGAACCAGCCAAGGTGGGGAACAATGAGAGAACAGCACCACCAAGGCTGGAGACTGAGCAATACTGGAAGAGCATATGGGAGAAAGACGCAACCCATAACAGCAATGCTCAGTGGTTGGTGGATCTGATCACAGCAACCTCCCAGGGTCCAGTAACCATCACAGTGGCAGATATCCAAATATGAAGTCTCCAGTATGAAGAATTGGACAGCACCAGGGCCTGACATGGTTCATGCCTACAGGCTGAAGAAGCTGACTGCACTCCACGTAGCGTCTGGCAGCACAGATGAACCAGATGCTAGTCAATGAGAGACACCCAGAATGGCTAACCAAAGGCAGGACAGTCCTGATTCTTACAGACCCCCAGACGGGGCCGGTCCCATCCAATAACCTGCCTCAGTACTCAGGCTGCGTAAAGATGCCCCTGAGACAATCCAGCACATAACAGCAGGGTGCAAGATGCTACCAGGGCAGGGCATACATGGAACGCCATAACCAAGCGGCGTAGTATACAGAAACACCTGTGCCGAGCATGTGCTGGAAGTTCCGAGGTCAAAATGGGAGATACCCCATAGGGTGGTCTCCCTTTCTTTCCCTTTTTTAATTATGGAGAGAAACTTGCAACAAAAATGAGTAGAATATGATCCACAAGCGTAAACTAAGATTTACAAATGTGTACAGCGATTTGTGGTATACACTGGAAGCACAGATGTCCCAGTTTTATACTGGGAATTGAAAACGGCTTACATTTGTGCATCTGAGTACCAGGTGATTGGTGCACATGCATTTGAGGTTTTGTGAGCAAGGAGAGATCTTATATATAGTTTTAGACCTTTGTGTGCACAGAAAGGTTTTAGAAAAGATAAGGAACAGGTTTGTTCTTCTCTCCTTCCTCTGTGTCACTTGTGTGTTTTTTCAGCTTTCTTCTGTAGTTCTTCCTTTCTTTTTTATATATTGCTGTCTTCTTCTTTCTACAGTCTTTTCTTGTGTATCTTACTTGCTCTCAGATGTCAGGACTGTAGGGTCAATATTTACCACCTGGAATGCACATGGTCTATACTGAGTGGTTTCATGTGGGATGGCTTGACTCATATTCAGTTGGTCTATGAAGCCAAACAAGTACTTGAGCTTAATTTGCATTTCCTTTTTCAAAACAAACAAACAAACAAACCCAACCAAAACAAACAAACACAAACAAACAAGCAAAACTTGACACTGAAGCTCATCAATTGAAGAACTCAAATAAATGCAGTATGACAAAAAGACCTAAAATAAGCCAATTGTAAATCTATAAATTCTAAGCAGGCATCCTGATTGGTGGCAGTTTATAAACACCCCTATGACACAACCAAACACGCATGCATATCCCTACCTCACAATGTTTAATGCGAGCACACACAAACACATACAGACCTCTCTGTAATCTGTGGGATAGCAAATGATTCTCTATTTCTTAGTTATATATTGGCAGGAAAACACCTACTCTTCTGCTGGAAATGCAGCAATACCCCCTTGCACATTCAATGGCTTCGTGATGTAACGTCATTTCTTAATGTAGTCTTATGTAGTGACATTCTCTGCCCTCCTATCTTGTCTTGATCCTAGATATTAATAATTCTTTTAACTTTTTGCATCACTAAGGCACTAGACGAAGAAGTATGAACAGCATTATTGTCATTACTCTGTGAGGCAGGAGGTTGGAGCTGGTAGCCTGTTAGCTGACACCAGCCCACTGGGTAGAGGTCAGGCGACTCGCAGTCCACCCACTGATCATATTCGTCTTCCCAACCATCAAAGTGGATCCTCAGTAGGCGGTGCACAATCCTCGTCACTGTGGCGACGCACACCAGCCTTGGTTCCATCAGATCAACAGCTTCCAGCTTCATGCCTACCCGAAACCCATGATTGGGAACCTCCTAAGATATGAAAGGGATCAAAGACAGTGGAAAAAGAGAAATTTAACAACCAAAATCCAAATCTCAAAAGTACTGCAGCCTTTATTTATCCTTCAGCAAATGCGTGTGAAAAACCTTACCAAATCCCATTACTCAGAACATGAAGATGACCAATAATGACGAGTTTTTAGTGCTAGTGTTTAAATGGACGGGGCATGATGGCGTAGTGATTAGCACAGCAAGAAGGTCCCCACCATCTGGACGGGGCCTTTCTGTGTGGAGTTTGCATGTTCTCCCTGTGTTAGTGTGGGTTCTCTCCAGGTACTCTGGCTTCCTCTCACCATCCAAAGACATGCAATTAGTGGGGTTAGGTTATTTGGTGATTCTAAATTGTCCACAAGTTTGAATGTGAGCGTGAATGGTTGTCTGTCTCTTTGTGTTAGCCCTGCGTCAGGCTGGCGACCTGCCCAGGGTCTGGTAGCAGGAATAGGCTCCAGCACCCCTGTGATCCTGACAACCATACGTGAAAGAGAAGGGTTGGATCTTTTTTTTCTTTTTTTTTTCCTTTTTAAAAAACAATATTGTTTGGCCTTTTTCAGCATTATTTTGATAGACAGTGAAGAAAGGACAGGAAAATGGGGGCAGAGAGAGCGGGGAAGACATGTGGCAAAGGGCCGCTGGTTGGATTCAAACCCAGGCTGGCTACACTCAGCCGTTTTGCATGTGGTCGCCCACTCAACGCAGTGAGCTAAACCAGTGCCAAGAAAGGATGGATCTTTAAATGGACTGAACAAGACCTTCCCTGTGAACTACGGACAAATTTTCCACAAGAAATTGATGCTCATCTGTACTCCTGAGCACCTTACTCAATGCCTTTAAAAAATGTCAACAAAATATAATGTGAAAATAGGAAACTAAAATTTCCATAAGTTCAAATGAAGCTTAAAATTAAATCACAAAGATTTTTTCTTTTCCAATCCACACAAACTTTACTGACGCATTCCCCTAGGAGCTCAGTCTGGGAGGCGCTTTTTTTGTCCTATATCCTGGTTTATTGTGTATTTTCAGTGTTTTTCATACCTCTCTGACTTTTCAATGTTATGTTGTGTATTCTATGTATAGTAGATGGGGTGCTTGGGATGGCACCAGATTGTCTGGCATCCTTTAAAAATTTCCCCTTGTGGGATGATTAAAGGATTTTTCAATTCAATTCAGAGTTGACGTCACAGCTCCATGATTCCTGCATTTTAAATGCTTGTGCACTGTAGTATTGCTGTCGTGGAAGGAAAGCTCCACTTCCGACTTACAGGTGGATCTGAATTTTCAGTTCAGTTTTTTCCTTTTAAAAGTATTTAAAAAGGATGTAAAGGATTTTTACCTTTAATAATAAAAAGGTAAAAACCCTAAATTATTAGGAGAAATAAAAATAAAATAATAATAATCACAAAACCTCCAATAAGCAACCAAAGCGAAATCTGAAACTACAAGCTTGACCAATACAACAATACAGCATGACCAGTTGGGGCAAAGGGGAAAGAGGAAACAGAGCACAGTGAGGCAGGACAAAAGGCAAACTACAGTGGGATGCGAAAGTTTGGGCAACCTTATTAATCATCATGATTTTCCTGTATAAATTGTTGGTTGTTACGATTAAAAAAAAAAAAAAAAAAAAAAAAAAAAAAAAAAAAATAAAAAATATAAAAAAAAAAAAAAACATTTTTTTTTAAAAAAAAAAAAAAAATTATTTAAATTTAAAAAAAAAGAAAAATATTT
>VURO01023982.1:1473-13512 GCA_015108175.1 Pelvicachromis taeniatus | reverse complement strand
ATATAAAAGAGAAAGACAGAGACGGCACATGGTAACAGTGAAAAACAAACATTTCACAACATGTTCTGCATCCTCATTTTCAATGGAAAATAAGGCAGTTGTTGACTTTGTGCCCTTTGCAACTTGAAAGATCATTGCCACATTTTCAGTACCGAAACAAAAGTTTCCACTCTCCACACGTCATGTTTATATTTAGTGCCTCCCTTTTTCACATCTACATATTTGCAGTTTGAGTCACTCAGATGTTCCCAGCAGCAGCAGGGAAGTTCTCCACACATGACTTTGAATTCAAACTTTCTTTTATAGAGAGAACAAAACAGGTTTTTTTTTTCAGTAAGATGTTGGCAACGAACTCACCAAACACCTCAGAGGGGTTGAGCAGCTCCAGGAGTCTCCCTCCTCTCTTAGTTTCATATGTGGCAAATCCGCCATCGGTGTTTCTCATGCTCAGCAGCTACAGAAACATGGTGAAAACATGAAGAAGAAGATGACGAGGGGCTGGGTGTTCAGTTCAGTTTGCACTCTATTTTTTCTTATTGGAAAAGGCAGCAAGACTCCACAGGAAGCCTTAGATATTCTCAATTTTTCACAAAGCTACACATTTATCTCAATTAGTGCTATACATAAAATATGACAGGATTAGGGTCAAGTGTGCGATGTAAGGCAATATCAGAGTGTTAAACCTAGAAAATGAATTAGAAATTACAGTCCAGTTTAAGAGCTGAATAATTATTTGGTTTATTTAAAAGGCAAGCAGAAGCTCTCCGCAGCAGATCTGCAGATCTCTGGGAGTTTGACGCAGATGTGAGGCATTAAAGAAGCTGCGTATCCATCTTTCCAGCTAAGATTCCATTTCTCCAGACAAACACAATGACAAAAGTATGAGCTGTAAACAAGTCTTCCCTTTTACGTTCACAACGTCGCACATACGCATCATCGTTGCTGTTAGGGAGTTCAGGATTCTTTCAGTTTCTCTCTGATAACGCCTCTGGATGATTGATGATGTTTGACTGTGCATTCATGCATGTGTTCGTGTGCATTTAAGTCAGGATCTTACTCAGGACAAATACTACAAATATAAGTGTTTAATTAAGGTGTTGATAGCTCCGTCTATTTGAGTATTTCTTTATCTGACTTGTTGGTGTCTACACCCAGACAGCAACAAACTGAAGGAAGGATGACAGATAGAAAAAAGAAGGAACAAAAGTACTTTTGTTGTTACTTTTGTATCAACAAAAGTAAGGAATGAAATGAAGAAAGGAAAAGATGAAAGTTAGGAAGAAGGAAGGAATTTTGTATAATTGAACTTTAGTCTCGATCTAATCACTGACGTCTCTGTTAAATAAACTGGAAACCAGTCATTAACCTAGAAAACCTTTTAAAACACAGGCATACCTGTACAGCAGGAAACTCCACAGCTGATCACAGCTATTCTGTATTTTTACTAAAACTGATATTATTATTTGAATCATTAACAGCAAAGATGATCAGGTTTAATTACAGTAACAGCAGGAGGTTCACTGTCTGTGAGTGTTGCTGAACTTTAACATGATGTCACATACAACCAGGTGAGGTAAGCCACAGCTGGGATGGTACAACACTGAATACGTTTGGCTGTACTCTGAGCATGGCGCCCCTTGTGGACCAAGGTGGACTGCACACCTGTCTGAGGCTCAGAACGAGGGGTTCTTCGTCTGCGGCCAGTCTGGCGGCGTAACAGTAGCTCATCGGGAGATAGACCTGCCGACAGTAACAGCACAAGGTGGAGGGGTGGGCTGGCCAGCCAGTTTAGCAGCACTAAACCTTCCTTTCTGTTATATGTGGTGTTTGTTGTCTTTATACTTATTCTGCCATTGTGTTTTGTGTTAATCTTTGTGTCTCAGTGCTTCTTATTTGTCTTTAAGCTGCTTTCTGTTTTACTTTGAAGGACGGTTTTCCTCTGTATTTATGATTTAAATCAGGTAAGAGTTTTGATTTAATAGCAGGTTGGATTCCAAGTTATTCCTAATATCAAATACACATCAGTGATATGGTTAGTATGGTGATATGGTATTAAAATAATTTTTTTTTTTTAAACTTGTGCTGACTTACAGACCCCAGCCTCCATCTGGGAGCTGGACTGAGCGCAGGTACCTCACCATCTCCTTCTTCCAGGCCCCAGGCAGAGAGATCTTAGCCACATGGCAGGTGATCAGGAGACCTGTGGAAGCACCCAAACAAAGACACGATATCCCTCACACCCTCTTTTATTTATACAGCACCAATTCACAACAACAGTCAACTCAAGGCATTTTATAAGTTAAAGATCCTATAATAATACAGGTAAAACTCCAACAATCAAAACAAAGGACAAACTCCATTTTAACAGGATAAACCTGCAGAACCAGCCTCAGGGAGCGACAGTCATCTGTGTGAATGGGGAGGGAGACAGACAACAGACAAACTATGGCACAGAGAGCCAGCGTTTAATAACTGCTAATGATTCCGAGTAATAGTAGTGCAAAAATACATGAAGACTGAAAAGAGACGAAGAAGAAACACTCAGTGCATCATGGGAATACCCCAGCAGCTTTGGACGATTCAGGCCAGTTTAGATCCAGGCCTGAATCTAAACTGTGAGCTGGTTCCAAAGAAGAGGGGCCTGAAAGCTGAAGGCTCTGCCTCCCATTCTACTTTTAACCACTTCAGGAATGAAGCCTGCAGTCTGAGGGTGAAGTGCTCTAATGGGAAGATACAGTACTATGAGGTTTTCAAGATAAGATGGGTGCTGAATAATCAAGACTTTGTCCATAAGAAGCAGGATTTAAAATGAAATTCTGAATTTAACAGGGAGTCAATGAAGAGAAGCCAATATAGGCGATTTTTATGATAACTCAAAGAGGACAGAAAAAAAAGGAAAATCCACAGTGAAAAAGAGAAAAGTTTTGTGAAATGTTTTTAAACTGAGTGGACATGAGTGGACTTACTGTGTGTTGTACTGCAGACTCACAGACACAGCGTAGCTTTATAAAAAGGCCCCTGCCATTTTAAAAAGCCACGCCACTATCTTGACATCATCAGGGGCAAGCCTGAACTCCCACCACAAGACAAATGAGCAAACGTGTGTCATCATTTGTTTAATTCATCCCATTAAACACAATGTTGGATTTCATATGATCAGTCTCTGATACAGCTACTGATAAATGAGGGTGTTTGTGTTCGTGCTGTGTTATTATTCCTATGTCCGGTCTTATTACATAGATTATATGTAAAACCTAGAGATAGTTTCCTGGCCTGCTGATGTAAAAGTGCCTCAAACCTGCATTCTTTTAATGGCTAAAATAAGTTTGGCTTTGCAGAAAACAAAATAAGACAGACCAGAGAAGAATAATCAGTTTTCATATTTATTTTTTCAGCACAGGTTAACCATACAGTGGAGGCTGTTTATGTGTTTACGCAAAGTCTATGCAGAAAAGATGAAAGTAGAATCCGGATTTTTTCTTTCCACACTAAAAATCTGCATTTTCTTTAAAGACCAGCAGGGGGCGGGTGGCTGCAAAAAAAATTAATTGGCACATTTTTTAAAAATATACCCGTTTCTGACTGATATACTTAATAAAAACATTCCAGATGACTTTGTAGTGGCTTTAGTTCTACAACATAATGTTTTTGAAAATGTTCCAGTTAAGAGCAAAAGAGGCACTGAAGCAGGCTTTGCTTTAAGGCGGAGCTGCTTTGTGATTGACAGGTTGCTACGTGAGAATGCAGTTTCCTCACTTTCTCAGCAACATTAAGGCCTTTAATGATACTCCATAAACCCAAACATACAGTTTTTATAAATATGTGAATCAGCCTTCTGTTTTACATATTCTTTATATTTAATGTATTTTTTCTTATATTTGTTCAAACATTTTTTAAGTAAATGTTAAAATAACATAGGAAAGGATAAAATAGTAATGTTTCCACATAGGTGCACAGCTTATATTTAATGTATTTTTACATCTGCTAAAATAATTTTTAAGTAAATGTTAAAAGGAAACAGAAAGGAAAAGATAAGATAGTAATGTTTCCATGTAGGCCCCTCCAGAAATCTTCATCTAGTCAGAATCACTGCTGCAGGAGCTGCTGGAGTCCTGGAGAAGAGACAGATGATATTTGGTGAATTCCTCACACTGATTCTAAATAAAGCTTCTTTTTTTTTTTAACACTTTTTTCACGTATGACCTCAAAATATTCTTAAAATTGGCTTAAAGTGTGTATTTGCTGTCCTGACACCTGCTGATAACCTTCCAAACATCTTATGAATATCAGAGTATTTCCATGATCTTTTTCAGGATGTATTGCACAAACATGTCACGCTTCACTTGCAGCTGAATGCTGAAAACTTCCTGTTGTGGATAAAATCTGCACTGCTGCAGTATTCAGACTCACCCCGTGACAATCCCTCCCCTGCTTGTGGCAAAAGAGATGCCTGTGTCCTCGTCTGTGTCTGTGCCTATGCCTCCATCCATGCTCATGGTGGCCATGGTGGCCATGGTGGCCATGGCAATCACAATGTCCCTCATGGTGACCACAATGTCCATGCTCATGGTGGCCATGGTGCCCATGGTGTCCATGGTGGCCATGATGACCATGGTGCCCGTGGTGGCCATGGTGGTGATGGCCGTGCCCTGGAATTAGTCATAAATTAAATACTTAGGATATGATATTGTTTTTAATGTAACCTATCGTTTTTTTAAAAGAACACGATAAGCACTGTGTTATTTACCTCTTCCAAACATTTCAAAAGTTGCAGCAAATCTTCAGAGAACTTCAGAGTTCAGCAAAATCTGTACCGAAAATAAAACACAATATATCCAAACAAATTACAAATTACATCCATTTATTACTGACATCTGCACATATAAATATACACATGATCATCAGCAGAGAATCAGTGCTGAACTTACCTTTCACCGACAAGTTGACTGACTCGCCTGTCACCTGCAACTCTTTATATGTAAAGCCACACCTCAACCTGAAGCATGCTGAACACCCATTACTAGGTAAAATATGTGACTTCTGTACATCTGTAGCTCTATAGTCTTCCACTGACACGTATAGCATATACTGATAAGACCAGCATTACACGTAGATATGTTGATACGTGAGCCCACGGTTCAGAGTAACACATAAATGTTAGAGTTGATGAGTTAGTGAGTGAACAGTGGGATTTAGAGGGCTCTTTGTTCCGGCATTTTTCTCATGCAAAACAGATGTGATGATACCACGAAAAAAAACTGCATCTGTTCAGAGAAAGGAACTTCAGAGAAAACTTTGTTTTTTCTAAGAGTTGTTTGTTTCGTTTGCAGGTTTGCTACATACTCAAGTAAAGACAGTTTCAAAGGTGCTGCATTCATAAATAAGGTGACCTGGTGACCAAGCCTTTAACATTATATGGTTGAGAATATAATAATTAACCATTTTTATTTGATACTTCTTTCATTTACATTTTGTCATGGAGACCTGTACTATGAAGGGACTTCAGTGAACCCTCAGTATTTTTCCATCATCTGGATTCTTGTGATCTAACAGTGGCAGGTGGAATAAAGCTGGTTATCACTTTGATAAGCTGTTCACACATTGGTATGACTCTTCTTCCACAGAAAATGATCCATATGAGTGTCACCATCTCCACTTAATGACATTATCATTAGATAGTGATTAAATCCAGACAATAACAAATATACAAAGATCATAAAAATATAACAATAAAATGAATTTTACAGGTTTGAAAGTAAAGATTACATTTAAAAACCAGAATTTAAACATAAGTGGTATGTAGATGAGTACAGCAAGTACAGTGTGCCACTCCCACTGTCCTCTCAGAGGTCTGAGGTAGCTTCCCAGAATTATGATGCTATTACTGAAGAACTAATTTGTTAACTTGCCCCCTCAACAGGTTAGGCTCACAGCACTAGTTACCATGGTGATTCACCCCGAGTAAAACCTGAATCACCTATTTGGTTCAGAAAGCCCAGGGTTAACCCTGAAGTTACCTAGATAAAGTGAATTCCTGTTACCTGGTGAAGTCACCACCTACTCACCAAACAGATCATCGGAAAATAGCCTCACTGTTCTTGGAAGACACCTGCTGGAACACAGAGCATACACCAAAAACACAGTCCAATCAATCTAAAGTTTAAATGCATCCAGTTTAAAGTTCCAATGAGCAGCGGTCATCTTCGACACAAACAGCAGCACTGAGAGCACACTCAGAGGTAAAACAGCCAGAATTCAAATGTTTATTTTACAGCTTTGTGTGCTGAATGACCGGCAGCTTTAATCCCTCATCTCATTTCAATGAATGTTTTACTGATATATGTTCTTTATACATTTCTAATCACCATTTCATCATCATCACATGTGAGCCAGAAAGATAAACAGGGTTGTCACGCCTCCAACTCTGAACAAACATCCAGAAAACAGAAAGCCCTGGATTAACCAGTTGTGAAGCTTCCACATGTTTATTTCCAAGAATTTGTTGGGGTTTTTTTAAAAGCGACACTCCCACAAAGCCACAACGCAAGGCTATCAGTTTTACCCTAAACACACAGTTTATCAATAAAACATCAAATAAATTAACTCTTGACCACACTAGCTGCCGGAATAGGCCTAGAAAACATGAACAGAATTTAATGGTAGGATTAGTATCAGTAACCGCGGCTATGTGCTGTAGCAGGTGATGCAGGGCATTGCTGCAGAAAGCAGTCGTACTTGTTGACTGTGACTGTGAATAAAGGTTAAATCATCACAAGACTTCCGTGTCATGATGGCTGTGCTTCGTGTTACTGAATCACATTGTTAGAAACCTAAAACAAACATTTGGCCTTATCAGATGAAACAAGACCCCCGATCAAGCACAGTGAGTGTATTATAAAGTATATTTTAAAGTTCTCTGCATTAAAACATTTTAAACAGTGTGGAAGAGGCCTGGAGGTGCATTAACTGTGGGCTCATTTAGATTACAGTGGTCATTTACATTTCTGCTCTCTACAAGAGTAGCTTTGCATAACTCAGAATAATCCTCATTTATCTTATATGTGGTCCATGTGCGGCCTGTTTAGCTCCTCCCCCCCCTTAAGAAACCATTCTTCTATTTGGCTGCCCCTCATAAACAGAAGCTTTTGACAGCAGGTGGGTGGGTTTTCAGCCTTAACTGTGCAGCTGAGATGACCACAGAAAGGAATGAGGATATTCCTTTCTGTGACATCATACAGAGCCTAGAGAATAAAAATAATCACTTGTACATATACTGCCCTCCTAATGTGAAACTTTTGGCATGCTCAGTGAACACTCACAATTTTAATAGGATGTATTTGACAAAACATCAGGAAAAAGAGACAAAGAGCATGTTAATTCTGATTATAATCATGGTCAGAATAATCATATTTTAAATTATGCTTTACTGTGCTGTGTTAAGTCTATTTTTATTTATTATCAGAGGATTCATCAGACAAAACCTGAGAAAAACCGTGTGGTCATAAATTTCTCACCAGGGCACAAATGAGGGCTCTGCGCTTGCACAGACCAAAAGATTTTATCAGTTGTTTTAGAAGTTGCGTCATATACAAAGTAAATTTGAATGAGTGAATGAATGACTCTTTATGTTGGACTATATCATTTATTCATTTACACTTTATTTCCAGTCTGTTGTCTCACATTTGTCCGGATGGACACTTTTTATCCAATACAAGGAAAGGTCTGCGGTTTCTGCCAAAGGAATTGCTTTATACAAGCATTTTAAACATTAAATGATTAGTTGCAGTCATATATTTAGCACAACATTCTTCCTTTTTTTTGCAATATGTTCTTTTTTCAGTACATTATGTCACATTTTTGTGCTCATTCTATTTATTTGTTCTGTTGCTTTCTTGTCTTTTTCTGCCTGTCAACTTGTTTAGCATTACTCGGTTTCTCAGTGTAGTTCTGTTATCTCTGGGTCACTTCCTTTTTTTAGAATTGTTTCTTCTGTGTTCTCTTCTACTTCTACTTCCTGCTTTTTGCCCTCCATTGTGTTTTTCTTCCCAACATGTATTAGTCTCTTCTGTGTTTGAGCACATCTTGCATTTTGTTATTGCCTGCACTTTTCAACTGCAGAAATAAAAGATGAGTTACTATGGCCAGTCTTATCTTTTGTCCTCCACCACACATCCTCACATTTCAAAAAGCAGAGGAGGTCTGTGTGCAGGTTACCTGTCAGCATTTTTAGCTGCCAACTAAGTGTGATTCACATAAAGTCGTGAGAAGCAGCGCAGGGTCCAGATGGGGAAGACGTTTCTGTACGGGGTGTAGCTGATGGCACAGCTTTTATTGAACACACCTGCAATATTCTCCTGAAAAGGAAGAAGAAAACCACATATTAACAATCATGTTGTGTTTCACGTGGTCATCAGTGCAGGTTTTAAAGGAACATGCGTCCAGTTTTGGAGATATCTGCTGTAGTAACGTCGTCATATACGTGGCACTCGCTGTGTTGGGCTCAAAGCACTAAAACAATACTTTTGAAAAAGTCAGCAGCTAGATCACTTCACAGAAACAACAATAAAAACACAAACTTCATAAGTATGCAGGAACTATTTTCTTACTACTGAACTGCATCACCAATCGTATCACTTTGCAGGGGGAAGGCTTGCTCTGGTGACCTTGTGGCGGGATGTAAACAAAAGTCTCACACCCCTCACAGTTCTGCTCTAACCTTAGCGAGCTCTACACTTCATTTGGTTGACACATGTAAACAGTGGGAAGAAAACTGTTCCTCCAACAAACCCTTTTTTGAGCACTGAAAGAAATATACATTTCTGTCAGTACATATCCATTCTGAACTAATTCAAGTACAAATGAGATGAATTTATGAATTTATCTGCACTATCTTTTTTAAAAGCTGGTAGTAACAAAACACAGTGACAACATGTGTATTATATACCCTCACTTCCAAAGCATAAAATATTAAATAGAGTGAAATTAAAAATTTAAAAAGCCAAATTTTCATCTGATAATGTTGAATTTTAGTAAAAAACAAGGCTCTATAGTTTGATACTGTCATTACAGTGTGGATGTTTAAAGTTAATGTTAATGTTTTAAAGTTTTCTTATTAGCTCGAAGTATTAAAGCCATAAATAACTTTTCAGAGCATCTACAACAACATATTAAACATATTTTTCTTTACTCTGTCGAGGCACAATAAAAAAAACTTTTACATTTTTTCTGCTTGAATATTGGCCTAGGGTGGATCTACTTATCATTGTTGAGTCCGTTATCTGTTGTGCTACTAGGAACAGTCGATTATTGGCAAGGGTGAATTTATGTGTTTGGTTGCTTACTTAAGTGGGAGTACTGTGGAAAAGTTTTACAAGAACCTTACATACCATATATCTTCTAATAGTGACCTGTCTCTTATTGATGCCCGTTTCTAATAAACACTAGTTTGATAACGTGTTGTCTGGCAATAAACTTATCTACAATGTGTCAGTAAAAAGTGACTTGCACTTCTGACCCATGTATAATAACCAACTATTGGGGGTTGTGGATTTTACACTTTAGGGCAGGGGTCACCAACATGGTGCCCGCAGGCACCAGGTAGCCCGCAAGGACCACATGAGTAGCCCGCGGGCCTGTTCTAAAAATAGCCCACTATACCAACGTACCAGTAAGCTGCATCTATTTTTATTTTTTTGTTGCTATTTTTAAAAAATCACAATTGCATTGGTATCAATTTGTTAGAGATAATATATTTTAAAAAATGTTTATTTTTAAATATTAGATCAGCGCTAGCTGGTCTCCACGGAAACAGTTGCCATAATCAGTGTCTTTACATAGATGAATTACATTAATTAATAATGATAACAACTTTAAACATAATTAAAGTTAAATTGAGGAAATTTGTTATTTCAGAAGTGTGTGTCAAACTGGTAGCCCTTCACATTAATCAGTACAGCAGAGTTGCATCATGTTTTTACATGTTGCAAATATAACGTGCAAAAAACCAAATAGGACTTCCACTCCAAAATTAGAATTAGTAATAATCCTATAAGATTTTATTCTCCATTTTACCAAGTTAAAACAAATCCAACAACTTTGCCTTTTAGATCAGTGTCTGAAAACAAGTAGGCCTTCCTATAAGGCTTTTCTCCATAGTGTTAGAATAAAACAAAGTATAAAAGATGAAAGTAATTCGTGTTTGTATAAATTCAGACTGAAAACCAAAATACACACTTTGTCAAACACATAAACCTAATTAAGACACACATCTCTAGGAGAAGACAGGTGCAGGGTATGTGCACAAGCAGAGTTATCAGTTCTGGAGGGGGGGTGCACGTGCATGCATGAATGTGCTGACCCAAGTGCAGAGACGGCAGAAGACGGAACTCAGATTAACAAAGGGCAAGCCGTTTTTTAGGCTGAAAAAACATGAATACAAAATAAAGCAAAAAGCAAACAGGGGCATAAACTGAACTGAAACCTAAACTAGAAAAACTAGACTATGATAACTGTGACAAAAAGGACATGAACATGATTCTGAAAAGGTGTATGTGACGAACTATGAATAGAAAACATGAACATGACCGAACAAAAGCATGAAAATACTTCAACATGACATAAAGCGGACAGAAGGGAAGCAGACGACCTGATAAAGACTGAAAAGAATGAAAACACACAGACTAAACACACACAGGAGGTGATCAGGGGAAGTGCAAACACGTGGGGAAACAGCTGACACAAATGAACATAACAACATCACAGGGGAGGAGTAAAACTAAACACACTGAACAAAGAAACACAAGACTTTCAAAATAAAACAGGAAACATGGAGAGACATAGACATAACATCGGCTAGACAACATGAAACACAGTCTATGCAGCAGTCTTGTTGCATAGACAACATATATGTAAAACAGACAGACACAGCATTCAGCTGACCCTGCCTCTTTAAAAGCCGTACCAGCTCACATCATCGGGGGCAAGCCTGAACTCCCACCACAAGAAAAATGACAAACTCAAAACATCATGTGTTAAATTAATCCCATTAAACACAATGATGGATTTCATATGATCTGTGTCTGATACAGTTACTAAATCATGGTCTTTGTGTTTGTGCTGTGTTATTATTGCTATGTCCGGTATTGTTGCATAGACTATATGTCAAATATTGAGATATTTGACATATAGTCAAATACAGACATATAGTTCTTTTAATGGCCAAAATAAGTTTGGCTCTGTAGGGCTTTGCAGAAAACAAAAAAAAACAGACTAGAAAAGAATGATCAGTTTTCATATTTATTATTTCATTGCAAGGTAAACATACAGTAGAGACTGATTATGTGTTTACACAAATCTGGATTATTTCAATGCTTTAAAAAAAAAAAGCATTCTCTTTGATGACCAGCAGGGGGCAGCTGGCTGCAAAAGATATAGGTAATATATTCAAAATTATACCTGCTTTTGACTAATCACCTTAGTAAACACTTTCCAGATGACTTTAGTTCTACAAAATAATGTTATTTTTGAAAATCATGTTCCAGTTAAGTGCAAAAGAGGCATTGAAGCAGGCTTTGCTTTAAGGCGGAGCTGCTTTGTGATTGACAGGTTGCTGCGTGAGAATGCAGTTTCCTCACTTTCTCAGGTAGAGTTGAGCCACGCTTATCACGTTCTAATTTAACAAACAAGGCAAACATAGCAAAGCTCAAGGCTTAAAATCATATTCCACAAACCCATACATCCAGTTTTTATAAATGGTCTTCCTTTTTACATACTCTTTGTATTTATTGTATTTTTTCTCACATCTGCTAAAAAGATTTAACATTTAAAAAGAATCAGACAAGAAAGGATAAGATAGTAATGTTTCCACGTAGTTTCCTCCCGAAATCTTCATCTAGTCAGAATCACTGCTGCAGGAGCTGCTGGAGTCCTGGAGAAGAAACAGATGATATTTGGTGAATTCCTCACACCGATTCTAAATTAAGCTTCTTCTTTTCGTTCTTTCTTTTTTTTTTTTTTTTAATTTTTGTTTTTTTTTTTTGG
>VURO01023979.1:4791-16363 GCA_015108175.1 Pelvicachromis taeniatus | reverse complement strand
CCAGCGTACTCAATGATGTCACAGGTCAGGTGAACTTGACCGGGCTGGTCTCGCGAAATGCATGACGGGTTCTTTGGCTCCACCAAGTCCAATAAAGTTTTATATAAACTTTATTTATCACACTTTTAACATACAGTTAGGAAAAAACAAAGATCACATTGTAGTATTACAATGAAAAGCAATGAAAGTGACAGGGACAATAACATAAAAAGTAAGTACAAAAGAAAGATAAATAAAATAAAAGGAACAAAAATAAATTAAAATAAAAATACAAGTCCACACAAGTCACCACCAATGCATGCTCGATAAAATGGGCAGAGGCGTGTATGGTGTGTGTGAGAAAGTGTTCTACAGTATTTGGTTCAGAATCTTTTTTTTCTAGATTTTCCTCCTTTAAAATTGGGTGCGTCTTATTTTCCGGAGCGTCTTATAGGGCGAAAAATACGGTATATGTTACACACATCTTTTACTTTTTACTCTCAGTGTCAAAATACTAAATATTAAAAATGTCAAAAAACATTATAAGACATTGTTTAATAAAGATTTTAGCAATACAAACAATAAAATCATAGTATAATATATAAATACATAAATGTATTAACTAAAAAATGTAAATATAATATATTTATTAGATAATAAATAATATTTATTTATTATATATATAAATACATGAAAGAGAAAAAAGAACCAAAACTTTAAGATGTGACTAAGATTCTCTCAGGTATTGAAAACAGAAAAAAACAAAACAAAACAGACTTTTGTTGCTGATCAAATAGAGTTGGTAAGATAGGCTGCTTGGCAACTTGATTGTAGACTTTTGTCAATACGAAGCTTTAAGAGACTATGACAAAAATCAGTTATCAGTTGGCAATTGTTGCTAAAAGCTTATTTGTTTCGTGGTCAAACAAAATTGTAGCCGTCTCCATTTTATGCTCCCGTACGTCTGCTTTTAATAATGACTTGAGCTCAGACACCAGCAGTTTGCGCTGATTCTTAGCTGTCCCAGTTGTCATAGGGTGAGAGGCGAAGTACAACCTCTCTCGCCAGTTCACCAGTCGATAGCAGGGATAGCACAGAGAAAGACGGACAACTGTATGCACTCGCATTCACACGGGCAATTTAGAACCATCAATTAATCTAACTGCATGACTTTGGACTGTGGGAAGAAGCCAGAGTACCTGGAGAGAAACCACGCAAACACAATGATGGAAACTCCACACGGAAAGGGCCAGATGGTGGATTCAAACTCAGAACATTCTTGCTGCGAGGACAACAGTGCTAACCACTGCACCACCGAGCTGTCATGCCACACTTTAAAAACCTAGGAAAGCTATGACTACAAGGCTTAATACAGAATTTTCTTTACTTTTTTTGTCCTTGACAGGTTAAACCACAATATCTTGGGACCACATCTGACGAGGTAGAGAAATTATTTCGAGCCGATTGACCCGGAGCAGTTTTGTGTTTGAGATAAAATATTATTTTGCTATTTCTATGCCATTGTATTTTCACTGTATTTTTACATGAGAAAAATCGGAAAAATTTTGCATGATCTGAAAAAATACATATAAATATGTTTTCTAGGCTACTTTGAACTGCTGCTTTATGAATTAGTGAGTACAAAAAATCTTTTTTTCTTTTTGTCACTGTCCAAACTCATGAGCATTCGGAGATTGGAACTCACACTGCTAATACCACACTGATGACCTTTACCCTGACTCAGAAACAAAATGCTAAAATTTCTTTGGGACCAGGTGAAAGTCCTTCACCATGGCCTCCATGTTTTCTTTTTGACAACCACCTTGTGTGCCAATACCTCTCCTCCTTCACTGGCATCTGCGAGTAAGCTCTAAAGTCGTAACCACAACAGGTGCCAGTAAATTTTTAATCATGGCAAAGATGAGATGCTTTATTTCAGGAAGGTTTTGGATGGATTGTCATATATTTCATGTTTCTAACAGTGATATGTGACCTGAGTGCTTGGCCTTAACTAACACTTTGTTTCCTCTCTGGTTTGCCATCTTTTTGCAAAATCCAATTTCACCATTTCGTGTGAGGCGTTAGCAGTGGTAAAGGTAAAAATAATAAGTAAAGTGCATCAAGTAAACTACACACCTACAGCAACAAATCTGTCACAATCACTTTTGAATTATCACTGATCAGACTGCCAATTTTATAGGAGCAGCAGTGGTAGCAAACTTTGCACACACCTGTTTTCATAAATATGGCACATCACTAAGTGCAGAAACTGCTAATGAGTCTTCAGGTGATAATATAACATCCAAAACGATTGCGAAGAGTGTGAATTCATGAAAAATTAGCAAGTAGGGCTAACTTGCCTCCACCCCCCAACGTTGCCATGCTTACTCAAAGAGAGACTATCCGAAGGATTTTTACCTTGCCATGTAGCATGCCCTGACATTTTTGCAGGCTACAGTGATATAAAAAAAAACCTTTCTGCCCCCTTCCTGATTTATTATTTCCTGCATCAGTCAATCACCTTTCTCATTCACCATGTGTTAATAGATCTCCCTGCATTCAATCATACTTGTTATTAATCTCTGGTTCCCTTCCACAGCATGTCTTTTATCCTGTCTTCCTTCTTTCACCCCAACTGATCGCAGCAGAGCCTGTTTCTGCCGAAGGTTTCTTCCTGTTAAAAGGGAGTTTTTCCTTCCCACTGTCGCCAAAGTGCTTGCTCATAGGGGGTCATATGGTTGTTGTTTTTTTTTTACTGTATTTTTTATATGTATTATTGTAGGGTCTACCTCACAATGTAAAGCGCCTTGAGGCGACTGTTGTTGTGATTTGGTGCTATATAAATAAACTGAATTGAATTGCATATTTGTCACACAAATGTTTACTGTAACTGATAAGTCTTTCACATTGCTCTGGAGAAATTTTTGCCACATTGCAGGGTTTTCTGATTATGGATGGCCTGTTTACATTCATGCCAAAGCATCTCAAGTCCAGATTTTGACTTGCGGGTGTGTTTTGAAACATTGTCCGTCTGCCTAACCCAAATGTGCTTGAGCTTCAGGACACGAACTCATGGCTGGACACTGTCCCTCTGGATTTTCTCATAGAGCTCAGAATTCATGGTTTCGGCAAGTCATCCAGGTCCTGATGCAGAAAAGCAGAATATGATGCAACCATAAAAGTCTTGAGGGTCATGAATGTTTTTTTTTTTATTACTTACAGGTATGTTTTGTGTATAAATTGCATTTTGTATCTGCTTGGATTATATGTGTCCAATATTAAAATTGGTTGATGAGCTGAAACATGTAATTATGCCAAATATCCCCCCCAAAAAAGGATTCAGGAAAGGGGGCAAATACTTTCATAGCACTGAAGCTGAGAAAAACATGTGCTACTTCGAAATCCAACATAACTCTTGAAAATAGGTTTAATGGCTTTAGTTAACAGCGGTTACACTATGACAGTTGAGGTGATGATAGTGGGGGGAAGCACTGGAGCAAACCAAGGCAGGAAAATCTCAGGATAGAAGGGTGGACATCGATGACGGTCAGTTGTTTCCCCACTGGTCCACAGCTAGCTGACCCAAAACCACAAACTCCCTGCTGTCTGCCTCCCAAGTCCTCCATTGCACTGACCTGATTTACACTGATTCATCATCTTCCAAGTGATCAAAAGTGACCCCTTAGCCACATTTCTCTACTATAGAGTTATATATTTGAAAACACTTTTTTCTTTATGTTGATGTTTTTAATTGGTGACTTTATTTATTTACACATCTATAAGACTACTGTCTATTTGTTGCAATATTGCTTTTCCACTGAGAACTTTTATGACAGTGAGAAAGTAGTTTAATATAGAAAGACAAGGACAAAAAAGAGAACAGTGGTGTTTAGAAAACTCTGTAAGATTGGGCAGTTGTTACTGTTTAACAAGGTTAATATTCTGAAAAGAGGGACTTTGTGTCTGGAATTGCTGTTATAGCTCAAATTCGTGCAATAACATGGACATAATATGACTTTTTTTTCACTTCAAGGTTTGATGAAAACACTCAAAGTCATAAATTTAATGCAACGTATTATATTTTCTCTCTCCTTGCACAGGCTCTAGTTAAATAATGATATCTGAGTACAGTATTACTTTATCCTTGCACAAGTATGTGGAGTTCCTTCTTCCTAAGGTGAATATACTCATCAAGTGCAAATGCCTGTCAAAAAAGATTTGTTGGTAATTGTACACTGATAAATGAGTACTGCAGGTGCAGAAGAAGCAACACTTAGCAGTAAAATGAAATGTTTTACTGCTTATATATAAATTGTATATCTTTCTTTTTTCACCAGTTAACATCACTGTCATTAGTATTATCATCATCACTGCCATCATTGTTCTCATTTTAAGCGGGAGCTGCCACAGCTGCATCGTCATTATCATCAGAGTCACTAATGGCATCATAGTTCTCGTGATCAGGTGAGTAAACAGCTCTGATTGCTTGGCACCGCCCAGTGTAAATTCTGTGCCTAGATCAGAAACAAAGAAGGCAACTCCATCCATCCATCCATCCACCCAGCCACTGGTCCATGTAGAAAAGAAAAGGCAAAGAAAAGGAGAGCAGAGGGAAGGACTCACTGGAGGCCTTAGAGCAGCCTATGTGCTCCTACATTATCCTCTCCTGTCCAAGCAGAAGCAGCTCACTGAGTTAGACTGAGTGGCCCTGCTCCAGCATGTTGAATAATGAATTAGAGGCTGATATCCTGTGACGGAGACTGGGAGAGAGCACTTCCTCTCTGGGCCAGAGTGGGGCTTGAATACCCGTGAATAATACATGGCCAAAAAGTGGGTCTGTTGAAATGACTCAATACTGGGAGTCAAGTGCAAGATTATCTTTCCATGGTTATGAAAATATTGCAGCCTTCGTAAAACAATACCAGAAGTGGGAAGATGATCGTATGAAGCAGGACAACTGTTACTTTCCATGTGAAAATTTTGATGACACGCTGTACTGAAAAACTGAGTCGTGTCAGAATTGAAAGGCTTGCACAAAGGCATCTGTGTTCTGAAACTGTTTCAAAATACGAGTTAAAGAGACAATAATAAAAAAGCTAGACAAAAAGAAGAAATGTGTCAATATTTCTACTAATTTATTATTTTTTTTATTGGCTATTGCTTTTTTTTTTTTTCAAGTTTCCCGTCTTTTCTTTTAATCAAATCTGAAGTAAGAAATTGTGGCACATCCTCATCCTCATAAAGTTGTTAATTTAGACATTTAGAAAAGATTTTTGGCTTCCCATAAGACTAACCAGGGCTCCCGTTCTTTTCACTAGGCCAAGGCAGACCCTTCAAAAAAGCTGGAAACCTCAGGCTCTCTCAGCCCCAGTTCCCCCAGCTAACCACTAATCCATGTGTTTGATATATTAGACTCTCGGCTTGGCTTTGTTCTGCAGGGATGGGTTGTCCCTCCTCCTGCCAAGTCTCCCTCTTTCCCTCAACTATCTCTTTTGCTTGTGCTCCCTCTTGCTCCCACTACAGACCAGAGGATTAGACCATGTCCATGGGATTTATCTAATTGTGTTTAATTAGGGCTAGGTCAGGCCAGAGTCACAAAGCTCAGTCCTGTGGATTCATGGAAGAATGTATTGTGAAGTGACCCCTTCAGATCTGAAACGTTCAGATGCGCTTTAGTGAAGTGAGACAAGAAAGAAAGTGTGTATAAATAAATAGATTGAGAGTGAGGACAAAGAGAGAGCGATAGAGGGCAGAGAGAGGTGGAAGAGAGGAATCATAAGGTGGCGACAGTGTCTGTGTTGGATTCCCCCAAGGAGAAATCAATTGCCACGTGCCTCGCTGTTCCCCAGACCTCTCCTACCCCATGCTTTTCTCTGTGACACCATGCTGTGGGGAGCCGTAACTCACTGTGCCCTTGGTCTGGGCTAAAGCGGATTGTGGGTCAGGAAGTCTTCCCTTTGGCATGATGTACTGTATCCTAGCTAAAATAAATTCTCCATTGAAGAGCATTAACAGTCAGTGGTGTCTTGCTCTTGTCTGATGAGGACTACCAAGGGCTTAGAGGAATAGAAAGGCACAGGGGGGTGCAAAAGGAAAGAGCAGTTTTCTTTGATTTCACATCTACCAAGTGCATCCAAGTCTGTTGAGACCATTTAACTCTGACTATATCCGGCCTACTTGCGTTCAGTTTTTCACATTAGTTGTATCATTTTATGGATACTGTGTACAGTATATACTGTGTCTACTATGGAAATAGATGTCATCTTTTAATGGAGCCACTACATCACCAGATGTCAGACTAGTCCAAATTTTATCCATAGTAAATGAACTGAAGTGCTTACAGACTCTCATTTCTCATCATAGGTGTGGCATATAATGTAAGTGTATTTTTCCATTCAGTAGTTCAATGAAACAGAGGTTACAAATAAAAAAAAATCAGCAATGCACCAAAGTAAAATGTTTATTCTTCTAAAGGAGCTGTCATGTTAAATCTCCCAAGAATTTTCTCATGTTACAGTCAAAATGAATCTGGTCGCCTGGTAATGAGCACTTATTATGGCATTGTGTTTATGTTTGGTGAAACAAATTGTTATTCCTGTGGGGAGGGCTGGAAAAAATACATATGTAATGTGTGCACCACAGTATTGTCATCAGGAGTTACTGTAAACGAGGACAGCCTCTGAAATGTGAGCTGTTGGCACACACACACACACATGAACAAAAGTATGCAATAGTAATGCCACAAAAAAGGAGTTATGGGGCCTATAAAGACACGTTGATGGAGCAGCAGTTGCAAATGAAATGTAATAAAATGCTACTGCTTGGTGTTGTCTAAAAGCACTTCATCACTTTGTGATATAAGGCACAGTCCTCGACTGAAAAAGATATATAGTGGGGGCAGGGGGGTCTCCTTTCACTCAGTATGTGTATTGTACTGAGAGGGTCTGAGTCTGTCCACTGTTTCAGATCAGTTTCTTCCTTTTGTATACCATTAATATTCTTTAGTGTACGGCACTGTAAGTATTTACTTGTATAGTGAGAGAAGTTCAATAGGATAAGTCCATTTGGAATACAGTAGCAACAACTGAATTAAAATGTTTCACTGGGTGCCCTTTTCGGTAACCATTTTCAGCTTCACCTCTTAGTGAATATCATACTCCCACAGTGAAGGGAAGACAAATTAACATGGGTAAATGCCAAGAAACACAACAGCTTCCCTAAACACTCATAAAATAAATCTGCTGCGGTTATCTATCTAGCACTGTCATTGTCATCTGCATCAATGTATATTTCTCCTCCTGGCTATAAATATGGTTCCTCCCTTTCCCAAGATAGCAACCATTGAGGATGCACAATGTTCAGCGGTCCACTCTCAAGTTTTTGACTCATTATGAGCAGAGTGGATTTGGGTTGTGAGTTCCCTTCCTCTGGACTTCATGTCCCTGTTTGATCATTTTAGTGCTGCATCTTGAAACAAGTCTTCAACCTTCACCAATCAATACATAAGTATTCAAATCAGGAATGGACTTTCAGCACTCATGATCCCACAACAGTAGAGATGACACTACACAAAGAGGAAGATCCAATCCCCTTCCTTTCCAACTTGTTTTTAAGCTATCAATCACCCAAGTTTCACTGTGAAAACTACTTCTATCTAAAAAGAGAAATAAGAAGTATTAAGAGGGTCAGATTTGACTGAAGACTAAAAGAGAATCCTAGAAATATTCCTAATGAATGCCAAACACACTCAACACGCCTGATCATCTACATCAGAATTTCCTACAAAAGCCAAAAGTTGCGGAGCTTCTTATTTCAACTTGTTGAAATGCATTTATTCACTGGGGATGCTGTCTCACATCCTACAGTTAGAAACTGTCGATATGAAGGTTTCTCTAAAGAAATATTAAGGTGGTGGAAGCTGTTGTGATGGCTCAGAGAAGAGCTCCCACGCTCCTGTTTGAAATGCTCGGCCATAGCCAAGCTAGAACAAGACCAAACTTGCAGTCCAGGATTCTATAAAACACATTATAAAGTAGAGTCTTTTTCACACATCTCATGACTCCCAAACTCCCAAACTCTATTGTTGTAGATGAAACAGGATCATCTTTCTTCCTCTGTGGAGATTTGCAGATGAGGGTAGAATAGGAGTGACGATAAAGCCGGTCGGTCATCATAGCACAGACTTTTTTTTTCTTCCAGATCTACTGTAGAGGAATATTTATTTGTTCTTTTTTAATTGACAGTTCTTTGTACTTTTAAAACATAAAATTATTTTAGATTAAATAATATTGAATACTGAAGTTAAATGGCACAGCTGGACACATAGCACCACGTGGAATGGGGTATTTAATTGGATAGCCTGCATGTGAATGGAAAAATATGAAACTGACAATACTGCACACATTAATTTAATTGAAAAATATGTCTATATGTCTACACAGCTATGGCTATATTTTAAGTTTAGATGCTGTTTAGATTATTATTATCATTCTAAAATTGTATGCATATTAATAATATAGCACATACGTTTGCTTTGCACTCAATAATAAATAATCATCCATTTTCAGGTTTAGCATTTTAAAGGCTGTTTGTGGATCTGTTAGAAAAGTATATAAGTGTAAGACTAGCCATGGAATATAAACCAGTCATTTCATCATACATTTCATAACCAATGTGTTGATTCAGCAGTAGAGACAGATATCCAAAGACAGTCATTGCTATCAACCCCAATTGACTCCAAAAGCTCCCACAATTACTCACTCCCTCGTAATCACAATGACCCCTAACAATATCCAAAGCACTCCACTGAGTCCAGAAATGTTTCGCTGTACAATTATTCAAATCACAGCTGAACAAGAGCAATGGTTGGAAGTGTTGGAATTGAGTAATTATAGAGGTAGCCAGCAGTGGCTCCAAATGCCACAAGCTGAGCAATTAAGTAATGGCCTTGTATCCACAGTAACCTTTTAAAGGAAATAATATCCGTATTATGACCCCATCTGATCAGACGCACACGGAGAAGAGAAGATTCCACCATTGTTGTGACCAGTAGAACATCACAAGGTTATTTCTGTACCACTTAGGTCAATATTTATTTGTAATATAGTCATGTTGTTAATTTGTGTTTAGAATAATGATGCATTGCACTGTTTACAGGGAGCTTGTATGTCTGTTCAGTAAATTTAAATATGGTTTTTGATTTGAGCCTCTAACCTTGCTTTATGGTGGCCCTTTGTATAAAAAAGATGTTTTCAGTGCAGGCTGCCTGTACAGCAATGTTGTTGATATCCAGGAAATAGTTGCTACCACTGCTTTGAACAACCCCCTTATTCTGGACTTCTCTGAAACCTGCATGTATGATATCATAAAGAAGAAATGAAGGAAAGTCAGTCTGAGGTTTCATTGCATGGAACGAGAAATGAAGAAAATGAATAAAACTTTATTATTCATCACATGGTGGGCACGGCAAACTACTGAACACAATATATCCATTTGCATCACCCTAACAACTCAGTCCCCTGTCAGCTGCAGCATTAAGAATTGAGCTCTATATATGAACCTTGGTCAACACCTTTCAAGCTTTTGCTTCCTCAGGACAATGACCCTTATTTGATCTATTGGAACTAAACAGGGTTTTTGTTTTTTGATGTCTGCTGTATAATGTTTAACTGTTCAATGTTTTATTTGCATATTTGCATACACATTTGGGGATTTCTTTGAACCTGACTATATAGTTGGATACAAAATTGAAAGATGATTTAATTGCCTTCTGATATTTAAATTACTCTAGTTTGATGATGTTCAAATTCACTAAGGTATGACAGCCCAAATAGCATTCAAACCTTCATATAAATCCCAATAACACAAATAGTAGGATTAATAGAAAAAAAAGAATAGTGGGTAGCCTTATAACAGTGCAGCAAGTGAAGGGAGGAGGAGGTTTTGTTTTCTTAGTGCAAGTTACTCAATGAAGTATAGTTGCAATGTCCTGACTGCATGAGGTAAAAGTGGGACACAGCCGGACTTAAATTAGAGAGAAGCACAGCAGTTGCATGTGTGCACATAACATTGAGGCTGGTTGCCTAGTCACAGCGGAACACTGTGCTGCATCCTGGTCCCAGAGAGTAAACTAGAGATGCTGACTCAGCCAAATCCCTCAGCTGCAGGGTGGAATTGGCCCCCAGGAGCACAATGTCTGACCCATATAACTCAACACTAGGTACCACACAGTATCAGCATACATTAAGTTTCACAGAACTTTACTTTACTAGCACTTCTGGTAACATCATGCCCTAACACGATAGTTTTGATACACTTGTATTCTGCCATAGTTAAATATTGCACAGACACATGCTTCTGAAGCAGCTAGTGAATAAATAGGCTGTCCTTACATCACCCCTGAACTCGCAAGGACAATAAAAGGAAGGAATAATCTCTTTGTTTATGCAGCTACTTTGTAATTTGTGAAATACACTCCAGCTTTCCTCATTTTAGTGAGCTCTTTTGTTCCTAAAGGAGATTTAAATTCCACATTGGCAATATACTGGTCAATTACACATAGCCAGAAACACACACCCACACACACACAAATACAAAGGGTAGTCAAAAGTGCGATGGCCCGAGGCTTACTTGCCTGCAGCAACAGACCGCATGACCATCACTTCCCATTAACCTTCTCCAAAGAGAAGGGAGAGCACTGCAAAAAGACAAGACCTCAAGACTTTATATTTAGAGGTGTGCTGCTGAGACTGCTACATATCTGTTCTGTCTTTGTTCCACTTTGAGAGGAAGAGATTGCAGGCTAGCAGTAACCTGGCAACAGGTTAGGTAGTCTTCACTTATTGTGTGCTTTTTAAAACATATATGAAGATAGATAGATAGATAGATAGATAGATAGATAGATAGATAGATAGATAGATAGATAGATAGATAGATAGATAGATAGAAAAAATAAGTAAATAAAAAATCTGTTATTGTGCTTTAGTATGAGACATTTTGGGAACAATATTAAATGTTGTCAAGTGGAGTCAAAAATTAAGCCAAAACAGTATACTTACAGAGCTTTCTGTGCCATTTCAATACAAAGATCTGGCAACATGTTTGCTTTTTAACAGCTCCCAATTTATCATTTCCACCACCATGAACACACCTTATATCTATGTTACTTTCATTCAGAATTCCTGTTAATCATCAGACCAGGCAAAGAAATTAAAAGAGTAGTCTTTTGGTTAGTGCTTTTCTTTTTCATTGTGTTTTCTACAACTTACTAATGCTCACTGAAGATTGAAAAAAAAAAATGGGTTCTCACACATCAAATGTTTCATGTTGTTGTTGTTTGTTTTTCGAATATGTTTGGATGCTGGAAAAAGTTGACCATTTCCCATTCTAAAAAGAAGTAGGAAAAATACCGTATTTTTCTCCGTATAAGACGCACTTTTTCTCCCCCAAAACTGGGGGCGGGGGGGAGTTGGTGCGTCTTATTCGACAAATACACATTTTGCCTGCATTAAAAGAGCTCCTAACTTTGTGTGGTGCTTGCTCGCAGTCCTCTCTTTAGGCAGTGTGTGCTGCAGGCTGGATTTGTGCATGTACT
>VURO01023976.1:12691-24894 GCA_015108175.1 Pelvicachromis taeniatus | reverse complement strand
CTACTTCCAATCGCAAACAGTTCCCTGATAACTTTCTATTTTTCTTTACAGCTGTATGAGCTAGACAATGACCCAAAAAGAAAAGAGTTTTTGGACGATCTCTTTGCCTTCATGCAAAAAAGAGGTAAGCTTACTCTTACTAGATATAGTGTTATGTACACTTTGATGGCATAAATATTATTTTACTAATATCAGATCCAGTGGCATGGCGTGCACTGGATTAAACATTGAAATGGAGGTTTGTTTGGGACTTACGTAACATACTGCAAAGTTACAATATTTTATGAGTTGGAAATGATTCTAGTGTTGCATTCCCACTCTTTGTAGGGTGCTTTAAACTTTAACTTTCAGCATGACTCTATGGGAATTGCCACAGATGTGTCACTAAAGTTAATTTGTCACCCTCTGCCTGTGTGGTAGCAGCAGATACCTCTTGACTTCCATTTTTCCTGTCTCAGTGTGAGGAAGGGGAATACTTTTTAGAGAGCATCAGGAATTTCAGTGTTGATTGAGTCATGTCACACCTGCAGCACAAATAGATTTCTTCTTCTACAGAACCCATACAAGCTCAACAAGGATGAAAGTACACAGATAATAGCATTTTCCTTTTGTGGCGTTGATCTTTCAAAATGTAACTGCTTGTCTGATGACGATGAAACTTGCTTTGCCACTCAAACTCACACTGGCTGAGAAATACTTCATTAATTCCCCTCTCAAGCATAAAGGCCTTAAGGTATCAGCGGGTAAGATCTGCTTGGCTGATCCTGCGTTTCTGTAGCATCAGGGTCAAGTGGATCTGGCAGCGGCCTAACTTAGTTGGCCAGCAGGTTTCAAGGTTCAGTTGACTTTGTGCTGCTTTGACACTGCTTACGAGACCTGTCTGACCAGGGCTGCTAATGCACTTTGGCTTTTATCAGACAAACCTATTGCAAAGCAAATTACACTGCTTGAGCGATACCTCCCAAGGTGAATCACAATGTTATTACAGTGGTTCATACTTCACATTATGTTATGGCAGCCTGTGATGGATATTGATAATCTTTGAAAGTGTGTGTGTATGTGTTTTACTTCAATGTCTTTTACTACAGGCTTCAGTGGTTGATACCGTACATAAGTGAAACTTTATTTGATGCATGGTTTGTTTTCTCAGACTGACAGATGATCGTTGTGTGTACATTTTGTTTTGTAAATGGGCCCGTGCGCATCGACACGTATATGTACTTGCATATGTGTGTTTACCCACTAAGGTGCAGAAGAGCAGCAGCTTCTGAGAGTCTTACCACCCAGAGGTCTTGTTTGGTGGGTGATGAATTAAGCCGAGTAGGAGAGGGAGGGATGGGATCTGTCAGAGCCCTGTTAGCATCTCTGTCCAGTGGCAGACGCTGGGAGTGACTGCCTGACCCTTTACTCACGCTGGTCAGATGGAGAAATCCATCAAGCTGACTAAATCGCCACCTGACAGCAGATAACTAGCTGATTACAGTGTCACATTATTTTTCATGCAGTTTAAATTGAGTAAACACAAACATTGAGTGAATAATAACACTGATTTAAAGCAAACAAATTAACATGTAACTTGTAAATGATACTAATATAAAGTAAATTAGGACAAAGCGCTGTCCTGGTAAGACTTTGTTGTTTTATAACTTGTTTAGCTGAATTACATTTCCAAAGAGAATTATCGTGAGTGCTTACGCGTTTCAGGTTCCTATGTCAACATTAATACAAGTGATCAATGTTGAGTCCAAGAGTCGTTGTTGCAGTTATCACTACATTTCCAGAGTGCTCATCTGCAAAAGACAAAGGAAAAATATTGTGAGATTAAGAAGTATTATTTATTTGAATAGTTTTATTTAGGAGGTTCTAATGGTACTAGCAGACAATGACAGTCTTACAGTTACAAGTAGAAAGGTGAAATCTGAATATCCATGGCTGCACAGTGCTTTAAATATAGATGCAGGATATGACATTAGAGACTTGATGAAACCATTGTACAGGGGGTTAGGGTATAATTTCAGCTACACTAGAGTGCCTTCTTCACCCCTCCCTTAAGTCAGGAGCCACTTGGCTGACCTATGCTGTCCCTCAAGTCTTAATCATAGGGCATTGCTTGGCTGGATTTCTTTTACTCTCAGTGCCAAGAGTAAATGAGATGAAGATCAAGCCTCACTAAGCTCTTATTCACGGTACCCTCTAATTTCTGTGCATTGGCTCCTCCCTCCATTTCATTTCATAGATATGCTGTCAAGATTATTGCAGTCTGTTTTTTGTAATTAAAGAGCACTTAGGAAGCCTGTTTTAAATGCGATGTCATTATTTGAGACTTTCTAAGAAGGGCGTAGCAAAAGGAAAATGCCTCTTAAATTGAATGAGATTACAAGTGGACTCTGAAAAATGAGGCAGACCGTAAGGTTAAGTGAAATCCAGTGGAAACTCTGGCGAGAGTGAGACAAATGGTGAAGTGCTTTTCCCACCTTAGCGTGGGGCCTCCAGGCCCTGAGAGGGAAGCAAACGACGGAAGGAAAACTTATGAGGGATTCGCATTTCCTGCCTCTGCTGCTTAAAAACAGGCACATGTGTTTGTGTGTGCGTGTCTGTGCGTTAATGCTGGAGGAATTTTACCAGCTGTCCTAAATAGAGTCTGTGTGTAAAGGAACCCATTGATGGGCTTTGAATCACAGAAATGACAGAAGACACGCATACAACCCCCCGCCTCTTTTTGTCACAGATGATCACTGTAGGGTCAGAGGCATATTTGTTACATCCATTACTGAACCCAGCCAGCTTTCACCACTGACCTCTGTGCTATTTGTTGCTTGTAAGGAGCTCAGCCTCATTCAGCTGGGGACCCTCGTGTATATGTTAGTCATTTGCTCCAGGTAGAAACATTAGCTAATGGCCTGACATGTACATGTAAATGCACTAGGGCTGCGCACATAGAAAGAGCGCGGGTGGAGGATATTAGCCAAGATGAGTTATGGCGACATCACTGTTCATTACATCCATTACAGGTTTTCCTGTCTCACCCCCACTTGCTGCAAAGAAAAGCTTGACGGTGGCTTGATGCTTTTAACCACCTCAAAGGTTTCGATTAAGCATATGGGCGATTGTTTGTTTTGGTTTGACACTCGACCGCTTTGTCATTGAGGGTGGGGGGTTTGGACCAGGAGGTGGGCTTTTGTGAAGGTGGGGGAGCAGGCAGTAAATGAGGCAACAGTTGCTTGATGAAGAAGAAAAAAAAAAGGAAGAAACTCAGAGAGTGATGCAGCCAACTGCCTGTCAGTGCTGTCCACTTGAGATGATTAATGGCCACGAGCTGTGATGGACAGAGCCAGAGAGAGAGAGGCTCCTGGTCACCAGTCGAGAACCCCCCTCCCCACACCACGAAGTGTTTTACTCGTGCTCCTCTCACCAGAAAACCACACACATCGTGGTCAGAGATCAAGATCCATCTCAGTGTGACACTCTTAATTGGAAGTGTAGCTTCAGCTTAAGAGGGACCGCATGCTGTTCTATCGCAGCTTTAGAGTTATTTTAGAGGAAAATCCCAGATTTAGCTCTGTTAATAGTAATAAAGTGGTAAGCAGGACTTGTCTGTGTGATTAAATTATAGTGCTGATGTTGGGGCTACAGGAAGATTTGTAGAATGAAATGAAGGGTTCTCATTTAGCTGTAGCTCCACAGTGAAATGTACGAGGAGAGGCAGTGTTTGTTCCTTTGAAGCTCCCACAATTTGCTGCAGTATACAGAAAATGGCACTAAAGGGGTTTTGATCAAAACAGAGCAAGTCAGCAATTTGGTGACATAGCAATATTTGCATATTCCTTTAGACTCATTTTTTTTTTTGATTAAAAAACAAATATTAAACATGCCTTTGTATTACCTTTTACAAAGCACAGCATATTTCTCCCCAAGGTTTAGATGGATTTTATTTGAAGTATTTGTGGTGTGGGAACAGTGGCCTCCCAGCAGGACATTAGAGGAAGTTCCCCAACTGTAACCCAGAGACCGAGTGCTCTGTCCACACCAATTACACCATGAATGGGCTCTGGGGGATCCACGTATGCATTATATTACTCCCCTGGTCAGCCTCATACTGGCCCTCGTAACAGGCAGCCCCTCTGTACAAACACCACACCACAATAGGAACATTCTCTGGCTCTGTGATATGGACTCGTTTTCCTTTAGTTAACACCCCACAACTTCTGGAAAGTGGCAGCACCTGGTTGGTTTAACAACAAAGCCCAAGGTTTTGTGAGCGTATTTGTCCATTTCAGATGAAGTGTTGGGTTATAGTTAAAAGGATTTTTTTTTTTCTGGTGGTGGGGTGTGGGGGTGGAACTAGAATCCTGCTAATTGGTTTGGCAGGTAAAAGGCTGTAGATGTGAGAGTTTTCATCGATAATTTTGTGATAAACTTATTCTCCTGTTATTCTTATAATCGGACTTGTGACAGATCTTCTCCTAATAGATGCTGTTTTTTTTTAAAGCCTGTGAAGCATGTTTTACACAGAATCCACCAATAAAATAGAATGAGGAAATGACATTATGTCCTCTCTTTTCTTTCTTTTCGTTCCCGTCCTCTTCCTTTGCACCCACTGAATTCTCCTCCCCCCTCTGTTTATTGTGCTACAGTTACAACCACTGAAACACGATAACACCATGGGGGATAGGGCTGGAGGGCCGCACTGTGGCCTGCTTGCTCGGTGAGACCGGGGGAAGGAAGGACTGGCTGGATTAAGGGGCCTCCTGTCCTACGCACAATGATTAATGATCTCTAAATAAGTGGAGGCAAGTCTTTTAGATATGGTAACCCTGATGGACATCAGACATGTGACTGTCACATGTCTGATGTCCATGAAAAGGACAAAAGAAAGGATAAGGGATGAAGATAGCCAACATGGAAGTAAGAGACGAGTGGAGACGGGGTGCCAGGGTTACTGAGGAGAGGTTAAAGGAGACATCAGGCAGCTTGTATGGGAGGACGCAGTGTTCTTTGATTTCCCTTTCAAAGCACTTTGCCAGTGGTCTGAAACTGACTGAGGTTACCAATCAGACTGAAAGATAATGAGGGAAATGTACAAGAAGATTAGAACTGGTAGTAAAGGGGCCCTTCTCTTAGCATAGGGTGGAAACCCAAATGATACATAGATTCCAACCACCGCTTTCTAATCATTTTCCAAAACAAGAGATGAAACTCTTCCTTTTGGACACATCCTCCCATACATTTTTCATCAAAGATTTGGTGGTAACTGCCCGGATACATTTGAGGGTTGAGATTGTCTTTGGTTTGGGTGAGCCCCACCCATTCCCTGCCAAATTACAGCCCAGCCTTAAGGGCACAAGCATCTAGAGTGGTTATCCATTTCCTTCAAAACAAAAGGAAATAGTAGTTTTCCTGATGTTTTGCGTGTAGGGTGGTTTATTGGGGGAAGCTTAGATTAAAATCTTGTGACTTTTTTTATTTTTTTGTTTTTGCTTCTTTCTTTCGAACCAGGGCAACTCTTTGTGTCTTTTTCCTCTCTGTGTTTCTTCATCCCAGCCCCCAATTGCTTCCACCCCCTGTTATTTCCTCTGTTCTGTAGCCAGACTATTCCACAGCCCTAGATTGCCACTGTGCTGTCCATCTTTAATTACGACCATACTGTACTGGGATTTGAGACCCTAAATCGCCACAGTCATATGACCAGGCAAGAGGACAAGTGCAGGCCCTCAAACAGATTCATGCTTCCCTGTGAGGTCATCGGTCAGGGTAAAAATAATACTGGCTGGCTGCTCAGTTCATTCACACATCTTGTTTTGCACTTACTGAAAAATACTTACAAGGGAATGCTCTTCTGGGAAATGGGAAAGTAATGGGGTAGAGAATAGTATTGAATAGAAAAAATAGCATAACTTGTGATGCGAGTTGGATAAAATAGTTACAGTTTGAAGAAAGAAATTCAGAAAACTATGGCTGAAACTGAAACGGCTGGAAATCTGTTCCTCAAACAATGTATGCAATACAGGAACTTCTTAAAAGGTAGTATGTATATTCCTGCTTGATAGAAGTAGGCCACAGTGTATATTGTAAATTAAGTTAAAGAAACACAAAATTTAAAATGACAGGTTTCAATAATGAATATTGATTTGTGCAAGTTAATTCAGCATTGGCACATTAATTGGATGCCACATCAAGCTTTTTTTGTAAATATATGTATGCTTTTAATTTTGTATTTGTTTTCATTGGAAACTTGTTTACTTCACTGTACTGATTCATGTGAAATATATTTAATCTTTGGACAATCAAAATGGGGTTTTGTGGTTTCATCGTAAAGCTTTCTTCGCACAGAATTCTCCCGTGATCAACAAATTCCCTAAGCCTCTGCTATCTGTATATCTGCGTGTCTTGCTTCTCCATCTGTGTCCTGTGTGTGCTCTTAAAGCAATGTTTCCTGGCCTCCACACCCTTGTGATGGATGGTATGAAATGCATTACAGCCCCCAGAGGAGCCCTACAGCCGTACAATAGCCCTGAGCTCACTTCCACTGCAGCTTTGCAGCCTTGCTCCATAAGCCACACAGCAACAAAGGTCTGAGTGGCTAATGGAAAACAAGACGTTTGAGTTGAGGGAAGAAATGTACATGAAACACACAAGTGCTGTTGTCTCTTTGCCAGTGGCGCTTTAGT
Source organism: Pelvicachromis taeniatus (assembly GCA_015108175.1). Taxonomy (NCBI): domain Eukaryota; kingdom Metazoa; phylum Chordata; class Actinopteri; order Cichliformes; family Cichlidae; genus Pelvicachromis; species Pelvicachromis taeniatus. The sequence goes on along the minus strand of VURO01023976.1, from coordinate 18,226 downwards.
TGATGTGGTTTATTGTTTGGGGTACATGATTACATAAAGGCAGTGGTTACTTAACAAGTGGTGATATATGAGTGTGAGATGAGTTATCAACATTTTCAGTTAGGCTTGCGTGTCATCATCAGTTTTCTAGTGGCTTATTTTGTTTTGTGTCATTGGCTCCTAAAGAAGAATTCAATTTAGTTTGAAGCCCTAAAATAGCAAATAACCTTTATCATGAATTCACTAAAAGGGTTTTATTATACTTGTATGTTACTTACAAATTAAAGCTTTTTTTCTGATGCTGATTTCATTTTAAGTCACTCTGCATTAGCATCAGCTAAGACCCTGAAAGGTAAACGTATGACCCACTCTCATGGATCTTAGAAGTCAAAAGTAATTAGCATCGACAAGAGGTAAAATTTGCAAGATGAGTGCACAACCCCCAACAATCCCCTTATGTGCGTGAACAGATTCCCCTTTCTCCTAGGCTTATAGCATTTGATGTCTCCGGTATTGATCAGTGGCGCTCGGCCTCAAATGGTGCTCATCAGCTGATGGCTTTATCTGTCAATCCGGGTGGTCATTGATTGAAGCAGTTAGCTGTGTTATAAAGCTTGCTTTAAGGGACAGAGGACCCCTTCAGTGCATCTGTAAAGTCATCTCTACCTCATGTGTGCTCTTTAATCCAGCAAAAGTGACCTGTCACCAATGTTGGCCAGGTGTATTTTGGTCTCAGGATATTCTGCAGAACCCAGGTGACCATAGCCAAAAATTTTATTTATGTCCACTGTGGAATAGTCAGACCCAGGTATCTGTAGCCAACAGTTATAACATGTGAAACACTGTTTTAATCCAAAAGATGTCCTGAAGTACTTTTGTTACTTCAACTAAAGATATCTGTGTGTAGTCCTGTCCTGTTTGTCTACCTCACCACTTCTTTCTCTAAAGAGGCTTATTTCCCCCCCTTTTTTTAAAAAGCAGAAAGCCCTGTAATCAGAACTTATCACCACTGCCTTCAGTTCTTGGGACTTATAGCCCTCAACTAAAGCCATGAAGTAATGTGCAACAATGCATGCAACACAGTCTTTTTTATGAAGCCTGGGGGCTGTTGTACTTACTAAATAGCTGTTGTGTGTCTGTTTGCACCATGGCATTTTTTTCCCTCTCTCTGTTTGTCTCCAGGCCTCCTTCCTCTAGTTGTTGTTTTTAAGCTTTATCTGTGTTCTTTTTATTTGGTCTAAGTATTACTTCTTCCCGTCACTGTCGTGCTCTTCCTGAGTTGGCTTCAGTTGAATTTCAAGGGTGGAACAAATGTAAGTCTCACCTCAGCAGCTTAATCAGTGAATGTTGGGTGGAGGTGCGTCGGTTAATGCCGAAACACCCCCGCCCCCTTCCCCCCTCCCCCCTTTCAGTTGTAACAAGCTGTGTTCTCGTAGATGTCACATATACATTCTTTACACTTTTTACTGGAAGATCAGAGATGTTTGTTTACAGCCAGTCTGCTGGGTTACTGTAGTCTCACTTGATTTTCAAGTTAGGCGGAGATTTAGAGCAGAAGTTGTCCTTGATATTTGGCCTAGTTTTAAAGTTTCACAATCGGATATAAAAAGGCAACATGATATTCTTTATTTTCTTGTTGAATATGTGTTCCAGCAATTTTTTCACACATTCAAATAACAATATTGCATACTAATTTTTTTAACTATATTAAATTGCTTTTGAGGACTAAAACTATCTGTGCAAAACAGCTTTTCAGTAACTCTAACAGGCCTGTATCATTATAGTTTTACTGCACATGTCAACAAACCTTTTTCCTCCCAACACCCACACACTGCAAAACTCTTGCTGTTTTCTGCTCATAGCTCCTGTATCTGTACCATGCTCATATATATATATTTTTGCCTAATCCAGTCATAGCTATAAGTCACAGAAAAGGAAACACCACCATACATTTTCAATAACATCAAGCTTTAACAGAACAAATTGTACATACATTTCATGCATGAGTTGCACAACAGGTTGTAGTAGTTCCTGTAACTTGGCTGGAAACACAGAACCTGTAGTGATAAATGCTAGTTGTTAGAGAACATTCAAGCACTTCAACAAGGTAAAGCATTGTTAAAAGAACCCCCTGACAATCTCTCTGATCACATAGATGTTTTCAAACGCATTCCCGTGACAATGTTTGCTTAGTTCCAATTAAAAGCTGTTGGGTGGAGTAACTTAACCAGATCTGTGATAAGTAAAAGCACCCTGAAGGACTAATAGGTGGATCCATAAACATCTGTTGACCAGTGGTCAGTCAATAATCTTACTTTTTGTCAAACACTAAGCAGAGCAGAATTTAATGCATTTAACACAATTTATAGGTGATGGACAGCAAGCATCTGTCAGGATGTCCCTCTCAATCAGTTACTTTAAATATATACCTAATCTTTGTCTAAATTTAATATAGCCTAATCTTATTATTTTAAACCTTGATGGACTTTTTCCTTTACTGGTTTGGGCTTACGTTGAAGGAAGCAGAAATACTACACATGGTCCTACAAAGTTTCCTGTTTTATATAAATAGGTTCTCTTCATATACTTGTCAACAAGCAAAATAATATTTCTCTGGACGAGGATGAATCTGCTGAATGTATGTTTCCCTTTTCTCTTTCTGACGTGCAAGACATTTGAAAATACCAGTGACTTTGAATAACCATGCAGCACAAGACACCTCAACCACCACTTCTGTCCATCCATCCACCAATCCACTCATCCATCTCTCTGATGGCTCCGGTGTTGATTGGGGTCTGGTCAGTTGATCTGCCTGGTCTCTGGGAATCGAGGGGACTTGGGTTACAAATGGAGAGGCCATCTCACTTTTCGCGCCATCCAACCTTTTCAGTCCCCTTCCCCCTCTTTTTCAACAGGTGACCCATCTTCATGACCCACAGAGAAGGAGTCATGTTTCTTTTCTTTTTGTCTTTCTTTCTGTACATCTATCCATCTCACCTCTGAGATACTTTACTGACAGAGCTGTCAAAAGATTAAGGAGGTCAATCCACGAATGGTACTTAAAACACCATATAAAATCTTGTCCACTTTATCATTGCAGAGATTTCTTGACAAATTGCACTTGAAAAATTGTCCAATTCAGTTTCTAATAGTGTCATTGTGTGTATCTTTACAGACTTCGCAGTGTGTGAACAGCAGTCTTTGAGATTTACAGCGTCTGACTTTTGTTTGGAGACTTGCCAGCTTTGCGATGTTCTACACCAGCCCAGAGCAGTTGACAGTGCACAGAAGACAGCTCCTTTAATATACTGGCTGCCTGCTCACTGTAATAATTCTTGCTAAGAAGCTCCTCTCCCTGTTTTCTAAGCAAATATAGCTTCAAGTGAATTATCCGTCACTGCATGTTTAACTTTTTCCCTTAAGTATTGGTCTTTATATTGAGGTAGAAGGAAAACCTGGAGGAAGGAAGAGAGGGGATCGGCTTGGTTTTTGAATTTAAAAAAAAGAATGCATTAACCTTTAACTTTGTTTTTCATCAACAAAGAGACATTTTAAGTTTCTCATATGAAAAAGATATTATTTGTGTATGTTTGTGAGCTGATGTTACATATTTCAGTTACTGTGCAGATGACTTTACATTACCTCCAAATGGTGCCTTGCGTAGTCCTAACATTGGTTAATCTCTTCACTGTGCTGCTGTTGATATAGTGACGTCATGCTGTTCCCGGGCTTGATAATGTTGTCGCACATTATCTCTGCAGATGGATGAATGTGGCTTAACTAGTTTCAGTGTAATTCATCCTACGTGATATCCTTTAGGTTGACTTTGAGCTCACAGTGCAATAGAAAACTTTTTTTTTTTCTTGGTTTTTGAGCTCCTTATCACATCAGTGGTCAAATACAGTTGGCAGAGGATAAGTAATTTCTTGCATTTTCCTGTCTTTTCTTTTTTCCTTTGTCTACCTGTCCGTTCACATTAATTGCATTTTATTGACATAAAAGTAATGAAAGCGCTGCAGCCAGAGATATAGGAGTATATTGACTGACTTATATTATATAGACTTTATTAGATGACTGTCTCTCTCTTTATGTGACTCTGCCAGCTGCAGCTTTAGCTTCATGCTTAGAATAGCAATGCATCTATAGTGTAATGTTACATTTAACTTCCCTTAGATGGAGGGCACTACATATCTTAACACTTGATATGAATTGGTCCGTCATGCGAGGATTGGCTCTGTCTGGACTAAAGATAGCAAATTCCATGCACTCAAAGCTTTTTTACCTTTTATGTCCCTGACCGTGCATTAAAAATAAAACATACATGCCCCAGTGAACACCAGGGTCCTTACAATATTCTGGCCCAGAGTATGAACATAAACTAAACAGCCAGGGGCTGCCTACATAAAGTAAACTCCCAGCATGTGGAGCCCAGACACTTATCTCCCTTGTCAGTGTCTCCCTGCCCCAGGTTAATGAAGGGTTTGGGCTGTGTCTGTATTGGTATTCTCTAAAAATAAAAACATATTTTTCTGTATTTAGATGCAAGGTTGACAGACAAAATTCCTGCAAGATGGATGGGAACAAGGATTTTTTCTATCGAGAGAAGAACAAACGGCTGTGTATCTGCACGGAAAACACCTGAAGCAGCACATCAGGGATTCATAAATACTTCGTCTCAGCACTTCACAGTAAAAAAACACCATCAGTAAGACCGGTGCAGTTTCAAGGAAGTAGTAATCTGATTGAAAGTTTTTAATATTCTGGTATTATTGTTAAACTAACAGTGAATGTATTTAAATTGAAATGAGGAAACATAAGTTAAAAGAAATGAGAGAGAACTCTGGTTTAGTCTGATCTGCTGTGTGGACGTGGTGTTTGAGGTAGCAAGGAGGAAGAGGAGAAAGGTCTCGGTCAGCGGCACTCTAAAAGGGTTCAGACACTGCTACAAGGCCAGGGGCTGTTTGTGCTGGCTGACACCTTTCTCACTGCAGTAAGAATCCAGTAATCTAGTCTTTCTCCAGCTGGCTAGCTAACACACCTCCCCCTTCCTTTTCTCCTTCCTTCCTTTCTTCCCTCCAAAAAGGACTTTGAAGATACTTACCTCATATTTAAAAAAAAATAAAAATAAAAAAAAATCTAATAATTCCAGCAAGGAATTTCTAAATTGATCAGAAGAGGCAAAGAAAGCAAAAACCAGAAGATGATGTGATGTGCTGTTTAATCCTCTCCCTCCCCTTTTTTTTCCCCCTGTCTTTCTTTACTGTAGATGACAGTGAAACCTCATACCAGTCAATGTTCATTCAGTAAAAAATTCATTTCCTGTGTGTTGTCCGCTGCAAGGCTGTCGGGCTGTCACTTAATTATTTAAAGAAATGCCCATCAAGTGAAGTCAGCAATATTTAATTTACCACTACTGGCGTCAGGGGCACCCAACTGATTTATTATACAGACCCTTTAATGTGAACAGCTGTTTCCTGCTAGAAATAGGTCAGAGGTCAGATAAAATGAACTTGTTCCTTTTCTTTTCTTTTTTTTTTTTTTTGGTTTTTTTGATAC
>VURO01023976.1:1071-12671 GCA_015108175.1 Pelvicachromis taeniatus | reverse complement strand
TACCTAAAAAAAAATTTTTTTTTTTTTTTTTTTTTTTTTATTTTTTTTTTTATTAAAAAAAAAAAAAAAAAAAATAAAAAAATAATTTTTTTCCTTTTTTTTTTTTTTTTTTTTTTTTTTGGTTATTTAGATACAAAGTCATACATTTTGTTTTCTCTCTAATCAATAAGTATAATATAGCAAAATGTATTTTTTCTTTTAATTTATCTGGTTTATTTCCATCATATTTCCTTATGAAGTGATCACAAGCCTCTGAAATGATTTTTAGATACTGTTTTCTTTATTACATATGATACTGTGTTATTGTGAGTGGGCATCCGTGTGATTTATTCACATTGTGTGTCAGATGAGGACTTTATATTTCATAGTGTAAAATAACTTTTGTAAAGCACACATATTAGATATAAAATATAAGAATAATGATTTGTTTTTACTCTTCAAAATATTATTCCACAAATACATTCTTCTTGCATTTTTGCCCTTTGGCTGTCTCATAATCTGTATCTGCAGTCTAGTTGTTTGAAGGCTAGCCCTGTGGCTCTTGTGTTCTTGGTGGAAGATGGAGGAAAGAGTTGGGTAGTGGTTCGGGGGCCCTCAGCCGCGGCACTTCCCACCAGAGCGACCTCTGACCTCTGGTGCCATTAATCACTAGGCTTCTGATGGCCGTGTCCCTGGGGGAAAATCAGTCCGGGGCAAAGGATGATGGGAGGTGAGGCCTGCAGCCAATTACAGATAGACTCAGACCAGACGAATGGACAAATCAGGTCTTTACAGAGAGATGAAACACCCAATAGCTGTCTGCTTGAGGAAGAGATGGTCTTGTGTTGGTTGTGTTGGTAATCATAAAGTCTCTAGTCTTCTTTTGTGGAAATGAAGCATTGAGGTTGAAGTGGGAACAGGTATTCCACGAGAGCAGAGTGCATGTGAGGCAGAGTGCTACTGTGATCAAAAGAGATGTTTGGGCCTGGTCTAATTAAACCTGTTAGAGCTAAATGTCTCCAGGGTTGGAAAGGGAGCAGATGTTGAACACCAAAGGCTGGTGACATGCTGGTTTTCGCAAATGAGGGAACTGTATCTGGCTAACTGCCCAAGCGTTGCTAATGTGATTTTTGGTCAATTACAGTATTATTAAAGGTGTTTTCCCACTGCTTTCACACGTGGTCAAGCCACGGTGAAATGTGAAACGTGACTTATGTCACACATGGACTAATTAATCCTTTTTTTGTTTTGTTTTGTTTTGTTTTAAGCCACATCTGGTCCACTGAAGCTGTATAAATGGATATTTGTGTTTGTTTTCTTCTGTCTGAAATTGTTAACTTTTTGGCTTTTAGTAGGGTTATGGTCTAAAATAGTTTGTTTTTAATTATTAAAGTCTTGTTTTGACTTTATTGTACAGCAAATGATGACAAAAGTGTTGGCGTGAATAAAAACCCTAACCAGCTGCTGGCCTGTCACTATGGGGCCAGTGTTGTTGTCTCATTTGTTGTGCTGTCATTGTTCACAGCCTGGCCTGTATGAAAACATGGCTTCCTGCTGACCTGCAGTTTAATTCACACATCAATAACCCCTGGCTGATCTCTGACCCCCTTAGTTGTATTAATTGTTTAATGTTGGATTGATGTCCAGCACTGCATCAAAGAATGATGGTTGCAGCATAACGCTGCTGGTCCTTTTGATGCATTGCTTGTTAGTGGAAAATTTAGTGGAAGCTCTCCATTCTTCAAATGGTGCATTTGAACATGTGAATTGGCCAATGCCAACGGTTTTGCTGGTTTTTGCTTTTTATCTATCTATCTATCTATCTATCTATCTATCTATCTATCTATCTATCTATCTATCTATCTATCTATCTATCTATCTATCTATCTAATCTATCTAATCTATCTATCTTATCTATATTATCTATATTATCTATCTCTCTATATTATCTATACATATATATACATATATATATATATATATATATATATGTATATGTATATGTATATGTATATATATAATGTATATATATGTGTGTGTGTGTGTGTGTGTGTGTGTGTGTGTGTGTGTGTGTGTGTGTGTGTGTGTGTGTGTGGATTAGATATACTAATCCACTACTTCCCTCTAATCCACACTATTATCACTCAAATTCTTTCCTTCCTTATTGCACAAATCTCTTCGTTTTAGCATAATTTGAATTGGTGGTTTTATTTACTTTGATAATCAAATGATCAGAGATAGTGGCGTAACAATTCTGAAACCAAAATAAAAATGTCCATAATTGTAATTCACTAATACGTCCAACTGTGATACCTGTGTGGAGCTTTTCGTATTCGGCTTGTCTGGTGCAAACAAATGGCCTTTAAATATGGCACATTAATAGTTTAAGTTTTGTTATTCATTATCTAATAATGATTAAGTGGTTAAAATATTTCCCCCTAAAGAAAAAATGAGGTATGAGTTTTGTTCATTTGGATTATGGCTAATTTAATGTCTTGCTAAATCCAGTGGAAATGAACACCTGGTCTTAAACAGAAACCTTAAACAAATTCGTATTTCTTTCTACTACTCATCTTCTCTCTCTCTCACCACATTAACTCAAATAATCTATAAAATAAGCTAGCATCTTGACAAGCTCACTCTTAGTTTTCTATTAATTGGCTCTGAAGATAAGATCCCCTTTTCCCAGAGCAATTTTGTGCAGCTTTAACAAGCTAAAAGAAATCCATTAGCTATAAATACTACATTAGATGTAATCCATCGAATGTGTTATTTATTTATATAAATAGAAGTTAACTTTTTACTTTAGTTCATTTTACAGCTACGGTGTTCTTCTTTGTGTCCGTGTGTGTGTGGTGGTGGTGGTGGGTATTCTTTTATGTGTTTTGCTAGTGCCATCATGGTGTCTTGATCTCCGCACTCCAAAGGTCCATGTGTTCACCTAGGACCTTTGCACATGGCTTAAAGACATGTTTCTAACTTAGGAAAATGAATCGGGGCTAATCTTCATGGCCTGATCACACTGCTATTTCACAGAGTCATTAATGAGTCCAATTCCAGGTTAAGAACAGACTGTGGAGGGACTGGCGGATTGACTGGCATTAACAGTGAAGACAAATCTGTACGATTCCCCTGCACTGGGCCTGGCAGCAGTAACGCAGAGGGGTGTGGATTTACTCAGTGCAATCCTCTAAATAAGGTTCATTATACCACCACCCACCGCTGCCCATGGATTAGCAGGTTGTCACGATCCTTCAGTCCCCTCCTCCTGCCTCATGCTTACACTATTGCACATTGCACTTTTTGATTCTGTTTCGTACAGGAACCACCCACTATCCCTCCCTCTTCATCCACCCACCGTCTCCTCCCCTCATGCTCCCAGCAAGCTTCGCTGCAGATAAGCTGTTGACAAGATTAATGCATCTGTATCAAAAGTCTAGAGCAGCTTTGCTTTGTGTTGTTTGTGAATCCCCTTTTCCAGGTCAAGCTAAATTGCTTAACTGGGCTAATGTGTTTTCAAGGCAAATTTAACAGGAAATAGCCCTTGCCACCCATGTCTAACCAGTATCCTAACAACCATTAACAATATGTAGGACAAAAGGATATTGGGTGCTTCACCATTGATTAATATTTTGATGCAGAATTTAAAGTTTTTTCTTTTTTTAACAATTTCCCTGTAAAAACTTCAAAGTCATTCTTGCCTCTATGCAAATTTGTGTTAGCATGACAATGTGCCCGTTTTAATAGCTTTTACTTCAAATGTCCCTGGGCCTTAGAAACTATGTGTAGCATATAATCACCAGCCAAGGCTGATAAAAATGCTTAAAATGTAGTGTTGTTGCCCCCAAATCAGCTTAAACATGTTTTTGCACAGATCATATTTATGGTACACACGCTCAGTGTTTCATCACAATACAGCTTTTATTTCTGGCTCAATCTAGACTGCTGGCCTAATCAACCTCACTCAACCTTTCAGAGCTCTGAACAAACGCTCAAATGTTTATTTGCGATCTGATTACCAGAAAGAAAAACAGTGAGGACACTTTACGACTTTACTACAACAACAAGTAGATATGCCTGCCAACACAAATTTCTATCTATCACGGACCTCAACTGTGTAATTGCATCACTGCAGCAACATGATTGACTCATATGATTCCTTCATCTCACAGTTGTTTGGCTCTTTGTGGACAGGGGAGTCGGTTAACTGCCGGCTTTGCTACTGTCTTTGCTAATAAATTTTCTACAAGTCAAGATATTTCAGCAGAAATTTGAGTGTTAAACACAGGTCCTTTTTCCATTGTATTAACATTTACACCTTTTTGCATGTTCCAACCACAGGCCACTTTAAGGGTTGTGCTCGTGGGAGTTCATGAGTACTTCTGAGTGGCCCCGGAAAAAGAAAAGCTGCTGGCTGGGTTCACTGTGACTAATTAAACCGGAAACAACTACCCTAGGAAAGGTTTATGGTCATTAAATTTAGCCATGCACTGTGCTTGAATAGCAACACAGCCAGTATGTTGATACTCTCTGCTGCTGCTGTTATTGTTGCTGCTCTGCCTTGCTTTGAATTGACGTAGCAGTCAAAGTGGTTGTTCACAGCATTAAAAACAAAAAGGTTGAAATGGCTGATTAGGATTGTTCCACCTTGCACCTGCCTTATTTTTTTGCGGCGAAAAGGCTGCCATTGGTGAAAGAAGGCTCTTGAAAGTATTTCTTTTTTGGAGGGAACCTCATTGTGTGTCAGAATTTGGTCGGAAAGTGCCCGTTCTCAGCATTAAGGTTCAGTTTCTGTTCTGAGTATTAAAAACCTTTATTCAAGTGAGACATAAATGCATTTTGAACCAAAGCCATCCTTTGTAGGACATTCATTCTTCTTTAGAAATATTGTTTATAATGCATTAAACCCTATTTGTTTTCTTTTTCTGTCTTCCATAGGAACCCCAGTCAATCGTATTCCAATCATGGCCAAGCAGGTCCTAGATCTGTACATGCTGTACAAGCTGGTGACAGAAAAGGGAGGCCTCGTTGAGGTTATCAATAAGAAGATCTGGAGAGAAATCACAAAGGGACTCAACCTGCCTACCTCCATCACCAGTGCTGCTTTTACTCTGCGGACACAGTAAGTCTTTGCATTTGTGACACAAAGCTAATTAAAGGCGATTAAAGAATTTCAACAGCGTTCCTCATCGTGTGGCAGCCAACAGCTTCTTCAGGGACTAAATATGTTTATTTAGGGAGTGTTTCCGCCATCTTTTTCAGTCGTGCTTCTCACTGTGTCTTTTATTTGAATCATTCCAGTCGTCTAGAGAATTGTTGCGACAGCTCAAGTTTTACTTCCTAGTATACATGCGGAAACACGCCTCCCCACGTGCACATGCAAGGATTTGCTCCTGCTGGAGCTTCTAAGTAGACGTGTTGTTAAGAGAGTGATTTGTGTGTTGGTATGAGTATGAATGTCAATAGGAATCCATGCCTGTGTATTTATACACACACAAGTTTGTTTTCTCCACTGGCCTAACTTTTTCTCTTTACCAACAACCGTTCAGCATTACATCACACACAATTGATTTCCATCGATTTATTAATGTGAATTTGGTCAGAGTTCACAGTGACTAAGGTGGGGTTTGATTGAGAGCTTATCATGCCGAACCCTGACTAAAACTAGATCGCTCTCTGAATGGAAACCCTTTAGCAGAGGTAACACCTCTCTATCTTGTCCAGCAGTACATATCCCTAATGAGCCTTGATGTATTTTTAATGTTGCTGGACTGTTGTGTAGCATTGGTCGGCTAGCTCTATCTAATGGATGCTGCTGCTCATGCTTTTTATTGATCCTTGGTACTTCTATCCCACCATTATGCAGTAAGCACGCATAATGTGTATAGTGTGCTCATTTATGGCATGGAAAACATTGCAGAGCTGTGACTCCGCATACTTGCAGTGGTGCTGTGATGTCATGCAAATATAATGAGCACACCGAACGTGTTTTGAGCAAAGCTTTAAAGCAGTAAATTCTATGTAAATTCATACATTTAAGAAAAGAGGTTACTGTCAGTTTACTGAAGTGGTTTGATTTATAAAATATGCAACCTCATATATCAGTTGGTCAGGATCAAAGATAAGAGAAATAACGTTGTGAAAGGTTTTTAATGTGTGAATGTGCACAAAGGATTTGACACAGGGGGCAGAATCATTGTGCCAGCAGTGCTGGAGATAAAAGGTTAGGTCTTTATTCAAAGCAGACTTTTTTTTGTTTTAAACTAAGGTACAGACAAAAACCAGAAAGTCACAGTGAAATAAGACAGACTTATCTCTACTATCTAAACAAATGCACTGAGCTGTGTACACATTTGGATAAACAGTGCGCACATGCCTTCTTACTGCACCTTTAATTGGAGATTAAGTATCGGAAATTTCAGGAGCGGGACCACGCCTCCAAACACACTCTTTCCGGTTCTCATCTATATAGGTTCCCCCAGTTCTACAAGCTGTTCATTCTCGTTTATGTGCCCCACCTTCCTTCCCCTTTTCAGTTCTTTAACTTCTTCACTTCTATTTAGTACATGGGGATCTGCCAGGCCCAGGAGCCGCCGCCAGTCCCCTTTGAGGCCTTCTCCAAACCGCAGCTTAATTCATGCCCAAGCCATTCACCTTTACCTACTAAAACGCTGTCAAACCTAAAATGAGCACGTGTGCCCAGCTAGTGAAATTTCCCCATTTGTGCTTTTTTTTTTTTAAGTTAAGGGAAAGGGAACTAACGCAGCTTGCTTCCGAAAATAAGGACTATTTTAAACTGTAAATCATGGAGACCCAATGTAGAAGAGCCCAACAATAGGTAGGAGTAAATTACCAGAGTAGGTCCACCTTAAGTCAAATAGAACTGGACAATTTTTGAAGAACCAAAATATGAGACTATTGACAGGCTAAAAAAAATAGACATATTCAGTTATATATTGGAAGTAGGAGAAAAATGTTTTCTTTTCTTACATATTCATAACAAGGGTGCTCAAACAACTGTTGTACATGTTATCAGATTCTCTCATTTAATATTATATTTCAGCTGTAATGTTTTGATGTAGCCATATATTGCAATATTATTTCTGATATTATCCATGCAAATCTTTCTGTGGTGATCTCACGTGTTACTATGCTTTGCTTTTTTCTTAAGGTATATGAAATACCTGTACCCGTATGAGTGTGAGAGGAAAGGCCTCAGCTCCCCAGGCGAGCTTCAGGCTGCCATTGACAGTAACCGACGTGAGGGTCGCCGTCCGTCCTACAGCAGCAGCCTCTTCCGTTTTTCTCCCTCTCCCAGCACTGCTCCCCACATCCTCTCACCTCCAAAGATGCACCTTTCCAGTCTGGGAGCGGGGGCTTCAGTAGCTATCAATGGCCTTCAGGCCTCACCGGGACCCTCTTTGAAGAAAGGTTCGTGCTTTAAACTTGAGGTTAAAGAAAACACCAGAATCTGATCTATGTCCTTTGGTTAATAAATAGAAGTGGGTTTACTTTCTGTTGCCTATCTGGCAGCGCTCAGATGTATATACTGTGTGTTAGTCTAAAGGTCCTTTGGATCAATTAAGGCCACAATGAACTAAGTAAATGTTTATATCAGAAAGTACTACTGCTTCTTACTGGTTAGTATATAGCTTGGGTCCTGCTTGTTAAGACCTTTGAAGAGAAATGCTGCCCTCTGTTGCAGTTTTGCAAAACTACACCTAGTGAAAATAATAAATCACCAAATAAAACATTAGCTACAGGCTAGGCTCTGGTTTTAGTCATTAGAAGAGGGCTTTTCCCTACATATGGACCCCGACACTTCACAGCATTGTGGTATGTTTTTGTCAAATATCCATGTGAATGCGAGTGTCCGCCTCTGTGTGTGTCCCACTCTGTCCCTGTGTGTTTGTGCATTTTAAGTGTTTATGTCTTTGTGTATGTGTGGAGTACACCCAGGTATCTGGCTGGAATCAATTCTGCCTCAGGCTATCGAGGTCCTCACCTTTACTACGCCTTAATAACATAGTTGGGAACACTTTGTGAACTTTGAAGCCTTTAGTCCTCATAGTTGGGATCTGGTTGATAACTGTCATTACACTGCTATCTTTTCTGAAGTTACTTTAACTTTGTTGGTGTGTGACTCAGTTGTGAACTGCAGTACAATCACACACACAAAAAAAAAGGATTTAAAACTTACATAAACCAGTTCTACTTTGTAATAAATTAGTGGTTTAAAAACATCATTATAATATCAGTTTAATTCAGATATTTTAGAGACGTATGGAAGGCTTACAGTTTCTTCTTTTGTGTACTTGTACTGCTTTCATTACCATCTGAACCAAAACACGGCCAAATGTATTTGTTAAGAAGTGTAAAGGACTCCAGCGTAAAGTTTCAGACACAGGTTTTGACAAACTGCTCGTCTTCTGCAAAAAAGCTGCTTTTTCTGCTGCTCAGCTAAAAGTTTCTCAGACAAAATCCTATTTTGTTTAAGGTTACAAAGTGGAGATACTAGTAATGTATATCAGTAACCTATACTGAGTTTTCCATGGGTCTTTAGAGGTTGTATTTCTGGGAGGTGGCGGTGTTATTTTAGGGTTGTTTCCCCATGTTTTTTTTTGTTTTTGTTTAAGACAATAACCCTTGTAGTACCCCTGTCAAGTCAAAGTCTTTAATCATCACAAAATAACTGGTTTTAGAAATAATACAAAGTTAAGTGGATAACTTTAACTTAACACATAAAAAGAATAAACATGTTTTATCAACACAACTCCATTTGTGGGGTAAGTGTAGTCGGGGCCTACAAGTTTCTAGCTGTTGTATATGGTATTTGTTTTAGTTGCTGGCAAAACACAAAGTTACCGGAGTATTTGTGTTGTGTTACCAGCCTCTCTCTTTAGAAAAGTTCAGTTGTGGGTAACCTGTCTGTGTTGTAGTTCAAGTGTCCCATTGTGTGAAGTAATGCTGGCTACATGTAGCCACTGTGAAACGCATGGCGATAGGGGTGATTGGGTTTCTATAATTTGACTGTGTATAGGAGACAATATAACAGTATAACAGTTACTCAGATGTTTCATACTATCTTCACTGCCCCAGAAAAGGAAATGACACATGCAACCTAAGACCAGATGTCTCCCTACTTCAGTTAGAAATTGTGGATCTTCTTAAAAGATACACCTGGGGCCTGTCTAAACGCTGGTGTCTTGCAGAATTTGAGGCTCTTTTCACACAGCACTCACATAAACTTTTATCCAAACATAATAATCATTAGTGATAATTTCATGAGAATTTGTAGTTCTAGTTGCCACCTTACCTTTGTCTGAAAACAAGAAAGCATATATATATATTTTTATTTGTTTTGTTTTGCCAACACGCGGACCTCACACTTGTTTTTACATCCATTCTGATGTATGTTGCCTAAATACAAAATTGGAACTCTTAAGTACTGGGTTTAGTTCTGTACTCCAGTCATGGTGTGGGCTTTACTATTATAGCTCCTATTAGGTAGGACTTGATAACCTTTCACATTCACCTTGATAGATTCATGCGTTTCAGTTTTCAAGTTAAACAAAAATAACGAATCACTCCTTTAGACTTATTCAGACTAAACTTCTATGTGTCCTCCAGATGACCTGACCCCACCGATTATGGCTGCAAGGCCTTCTATGGCGCTGGCTCTGGGTCAGCAGCAGGTTGCTGGCTTGGCCAGAGCTGCCACACTGGAGCAGCTCAGAGAAAAGCTGGAGACCGGTGGTGGAGAGGGGCCAGAGAGGAAGATGGCCCGCCTGGCCGAAGAGCAGCAGCGCCTGATGCAGCAGGCTTTCCAACACAATCTACTGGCCATGGCTACCCAAATGCCTATGAATCTGCGTCTAGGAGCCCCTGCTATGCCCACCAGAGGTCAGTGTTGAGAAGTTTGTTGAGATGGTGTCTTAAAAAACCTGGAAATTAAATACAGTGTTTGTATTTCTATTGAAGTTAGAGGTATCATATCATGGAATCGCAGTTTTAGTGTGTTTTGAGAGGTCTGTAAACTTCGTAAATGTTTGTGGTCAATATCTATCTATAGTCACCAAAGTTTGTGGAAAGCATGCTAAAGCATGCTGCTAACATGGAGCCAAACCTATTGCTGTAGACGAGATTGTTAGCAAAACATGCGTTAGCCAACAGAAAAAAATCTTAATTGAAGTGTAAGGTTCCCCCACTAATTTCTTGGTCTCGTCAAACCCACCAGGCTTACTCTGCTGCCAAAACCAAATTTGTTTTCCCTTGCAGAGCATGCAGCCGCAAACTGATTTACCAAAGCCCATCAGTTCACCTGCTGCATGACTTTGCACAAATCTGCATACATTCAATTCTGTAATTATTTGAATAATTTCATGTATTTCATGAACAGCTGAGAGTGCTCTTCCCTCGGTTAGATGTTGTTAAGTTGTTTTTGTTGGCCATGTAAATAATTCTGTCATCATGCGCTGTAGCTGTGTAGTTGAGCATAACCTGTCATGAAATAACAAGGGTCAAGAAACGGACTAAACGCATATTATGTATTAAAGGTGGAAGTTTTAGGAAAGAAAATACACAAAAACAATTCCTCCACTGTTATTTTTATTTTTTTTTAGAAGAGAAGCAGCAGGACATGTCTCTGAGTATCTCAACCAATGGAAATTCCAGCATTACTGTCTCAGTAGAGGTCAATGGCACAATCTATTCAGGTGTGTATGGGGGTGAGATTTATTTTGCTTAACCTCTGGAGTGATTCAGGCCTCAATGTTAATTTTTTATGTTTCTCCTCTTTCTTTAGGAACCCTGTTCGCCCAGAAGTCTGGTGGGGCCCCGGGGCCATCTGTGTCTGCTGCTGCTGCTACTGCTGTTTCAGCCTCCCCTGCTGGAACCAGCGCAAGCTTTGGGTTTTCCGCACCTCAGGTCCAGAGCCTCAGCCCTGCATCCTCCTCCTCCTCCAAGGGTCCCGGCTCGGCTGAGCCGACCCCCACCGGGTCACCCTAACTCAGGCTGTCCTTTGTACCTTTTTCCCAGGCTGCTGCTCCCACAGGAGGCCCAGCATGAATATACAGTACAATAAGAAACCGAAAAGAAACTGTTGCACAACAAATACCTCATCAACCTGTCTTGGCTGTCCAATCATGAACACAGAGCCTGAAAATTTAATGATGTATCCAAAATAAATTTTATTTTAATCTAACACACACACACACACACACACACATGCACACACAGGAACACAACACTACAAACAAATCATGCACAGACACACATCACATATATACACTTGTTAATCCTAATCGACATGCTAAACACAATCAGCTCAGCCAAAACCCACTGACAGGTGTAGTCACAACTGAACTTGAAAAGTTTTATCTTAGGACATTTTGTTTGTTGCCATTTTGTTGTCTTTTTTTGATTCTGTGTTTTAGAATGACTTTTTTTTTTTTTTTTTTTTTTTTTATTTTTTTTTATAGTGTTGTTTTTTTTTATTGTTTTTGTTTTTTTGTTTTTTTTTTTTTTTTTTTTTTTTTTTTTTTTTTTTTTGTTTTTTTTTTTTTTTATTGTTTTGGTGTTTTGTTTGATTTTTTTTTGTTTGTTTTTTTTTGGTCTTGTGG
>VURO01023961.1:4574-19996 GCA_015108175.1 Pelvicachromis taeniatus | reverse complement strand
CTTCACATTTTCACCCTCCCCCTTTTATCGCATTTGAAATCGCTGTTTAGTAAAACACTCTAAGCCGGTCGTCTCCTCCACATCTCTTTGTAGAATGGCTCGGTTTGGAGACGAGTCGGTTCCTACCGCGGTGGACTCCGGGGATGGGGACTTGGAGCGAGGCGGTGGCGACGGGCAGGACCCGGCGGCGGCGGGACTGACTGCTTCCATGAAACAAGCCAAGGCGCAGCGGGCCCGGACCATGGCACTGTACAACCCTGTCCCCCACCGGCAGAACTGCCTCACAGTCAACAGGTCGCTCTTCATTTTTGCAGAGGACAACATCATTAGGAAATACGCGAGGCGAATCATTGAATGGCCATATCCTTCCATAAAGCGTTAGAGTTCTGTTCAAAGCTGTCTGATGGGTTCTGTCGTGAGTTCAGCACCATGGACAGCGACAGCCAGCATGTGAGCAAGCTTAGAAAAAATCTAACTCCTCTTAAAGTCCAGCTTCTAAATCTCAGTCCCGTCACTGTTTTATGCATGCTGCCATATACCCTGCATCTCTGTGTTTTGCCTCTCCATAACCCAGTCCAGCTGTCCCTGTAAGCATCACACTACACAAAATTCTGATTTCTAACCTTTTAATAATTCTGCTAACTAACTGAAATTCATCTGTGGGCTCCATTTTTTTTCACTGGCAGAAGCCAGAAATTTAGCATGTGGTGATCATTAGAAGCAGCTCTGCTCACTGTGGGGGTGGCATGTAGGCACATCTCTGATGCCTTAGTGCTCATTGGAATATGAACCTGGCCATGAGTAGGTGTCAGTTCAAACCTACCAGGCAGCATTTCTGCGCTTCCTGCTGCAGCACTGGCCAACAGTTTCTCTCTTCTGAACAAGTGCAGATCTAACAAAGCTTATCTGGGAAGTTATTTATCCCATAGATACAGCAGCCATTCACAACTGTGCACAATCACATTTGGAAATTTGTATTATTTAATTGTATTTATTTATTAATTTTTGTATTTTATCTGTTCAAGTTTGGCTTGTTTTCCTGCTTCAGTGCTTTGATACCAAAATCAGTTTGGCAGCACCGCTGAGTTGCCATATCTGCCCACTGCTCCTCCTGTCTTACACCCCCTCCAGTGCAGCGTGCCAGTCTCCCACTGTTACCTAACCACAGGCTCTGTGGGTGTGTGGGAGTGGGGCTAGTGGTCAAGACTAGCTGGCCATCGACAGCATGGTAATGTGACTGTCGGTATCACCGAGGCAGAGGTATGTGGGAGAGAGCTGGCCAGTAGTACTGCCGTGGATCGTGGGCTGAGAGAGCATCACTGTCATTAGTGTTGACAAAGTGAATAAAGTTTCGCGATTGGAGGTTCAAAATTTACAGGAACGAGTCACACTGACTGGCGTCGCACTGACAGAGTGAATGCTGCTGCAACTGTAAACCAAAATATTAGAATTTGTACAACATTATCAACGACTGGGACATTTGTAGGTAAAAAAAAAAATCAGATTAAATAAGCTGCACCATCCCAGCCTCCTGCAGGTTATCAAGTCTTTATAACGACAGTAATTAATCAATTTAATTGATCTAAAGAAAGTGATTTTGTACATAAAATCAGTGCCATGCTAGCTGTTTTTTTTTTTCTTTCAATATTACAATCCTTTTTGATCTCATGGAGGGACAAATCACGACTGCTGACATGTTTTGCTTGCATTATATCCTGTACATTATAAATACATCATTCTGCCTTCCAGACAGCCATTTGTTTCCATTTAGTTGCATGCAACATTAACATCCTCTAGCAGACTCCTGACACTCTCTTTAGTCCTGTTATCCATCACATTAATTATTGTCAAACGTCTTTAATGTAGCTTTGAAGAAAACAAGCTGCGAACTGCCTGCCTGTAACTGATTGCAGTGTAAAGAGTTAGCTTCAAATATGTTTTCACTTCTTGCTTACTTCACATTCAGTGAATGAAATCAATCACTATATTATCATTTAAGACATTTTGTTACATTTTTCATGTCGACCATGTAGACCAGCATGTTTGGGTTGACTGCTCTTGGTTGAATAAACTAATTTGGGCTTTAGACAGTAGAAATTGAGGCAGAGGAAGATCAATAAGTTGTTCAAATAACTGTTACTTTGAGCGCTACACTGATTTTGTTGTTGCTCAGTCTTACATGTTATTATTATTATTATTATTATTATTATTTGTATATGGTTGATTTGGTTTACATTTTTTTGTAATTAATATTTTATTGAATTTTTATTGAAAAATCACCACAGTCCACTGTAAATACACATGAGGCAGAGATCACATCAGCACAACAGTAGAACAGGAGGAGATCTCAATCAAACTAAAGAAGAGAGAAAGGAAAAAAAATGGGTGGTGGTGTGTGCGTGTGTGTGTGTGTGTGTGAGTGTGTGTGGGGGGGTTATCTATGTGGGACTTAAGGTATATCTCACTCCGTGTCAGACAGAACTCCTTAAGATCCCAGTGTCCATCCCACTCTAAGTTTTAATTTGATTGTTTTATTTTGAAAAGGTACAGATCCCACTTCAGCTGAAATCTCTCCACTTTATTCAGTAGCCTGTATAAGAGTCATTCTAGTGTGGTAGCATGTGGGGTGGAGGCCCACCCCCACTGGGAAATAATGAGTTTACGCCCCAACATCAATGCAACCTGCACCCATTCAGCAGCATTAGGTGGAAGTTGTTTGAGGAGGGATGGATTCCTTAGAATTAATTATTTTGGCGAAAAGGGAATATCCTGTCGTGTAACTGATCCAAAAATTTGGAGATTTAGAACAACTCCAAACATATAGGTCAATGTGTCCACCCCAGTCTGACATCGCTGTATAATCTATGTGGTGACCGGTAAATTCGGTGTAGTAATTTGAACTGGGTTAGTCTTGTTCTAAGTTCCCTGGACATGGATTTGATAAAACACAAGCAGGAGAGCGGCTTCTTGTACAGAGCGATGTCTGTCCTGCTATAAGCAGTGAATGTGATTCGTGTAACTGGGTTAAAACTTGCATAATGACTGATACTTAACAGGTAACAGTTAACAGTTAGCAACAGAGTGGGCCCATTAAGTATTTCCCACTTTAGCTATTTTCAACCACTTTCAATGGCAACAATGCGGACTTGTCAATGTGAGTCAGTGTGGGTCCCAGAGGTCCTCATCTCAGCGCTCCCCTGTGAGTCAGTGACCCCATTTCACTCATGGCAGGAAAATTAATAATGAGGAGCTCCGACCTCATGGGAACTCTGGGAGACTGAAAGTCACAAGTGTTGGGGTGCATGCAGTCACACACATATGCCGCTACTCATGTCCATATGGTGTACCCTTTGGGCCCACGCATGTATACACGCGCACACAGATGTTTCAGTCGCAAGAAAACTGACAATGATCTGCTCAGGTTTTTAATTTAGAAGTACAACTTCCCAAATGCAGCAGCTACGTTATGTTAATATTCTGGATTTAACTCAATTTTTTAAATCATGAAGTTTAAAATTACTGATTTGTGACTGATTTGAAGGAAAAAATACTTTAATATTAATATTTTAGAGCCAACTACGCATTGTTTTTACAGTTGGTATATCTGTGATTTTTCTTATTGTTAGAATCATATCAGGCTGGCTGATACTGGCTTTTTGAGACGGTAATTATTACCCAAAGCATATTTACTGCTCACAACATGTGCAGCAAAGTGTATCTCTTATAGGATGTATTATTGTAGGGTCTTTACCTTACAATAAAAAAGCACACTGAGACCAATGTTTGGTGCTATATAAATTGAATAGGACGATATGACACTGACAATATTATGGGCCATTTTTTGTCTAGTCCGACTCTAAAAAAAATTCTCATCTCAAATTCCATAACTCTTTTATTGTTACAAAGTATTTATAATGTCATTAAAGACAAAGAAAAAGAGCAAATCAATTGAATAGAGAATGTCTACACTTGTGCTTGTAAAGAATTTAAATTTTTCTCTTGACCTGCTAATTTTGTTTAAATAAGTTCAGTTTGAAAAACCTTCAAACACGGGATTTAAGCTTGCAGTGCTTTCCCTTATCATTTATTTGTACATTTATCCTCTAAGTATAAAGGTGAAATTCATAATGGATGAGAGTGACTTAAATGTAACATCCTATTTTCATATGAGAAACATATCAACTCTTATCAGAGCTGACATTAATGATGATTTAAAAACTTCATGACCTCCGAAGTTCAACGTGATAACCTCACATGTGTCAGCATCGGTCCAAAACTGCTTTGCGGTCAAATAAAACAGAAAAATTCAAACTTTAGGAAAGCGTGAAACACAGAATGAGTGACCTACTTTCTTGAAGAATGTCCTAAATGATTAAGCGATTATCAAACTTGATGTTGAGTCATTTTCTGTTGATTGCAGATGAATGTTGGATTGCTTCTGGTTTCATTTGGAAAAGCTCACTCATTAAAACCTCACAATGAATTGAATTAACATAAAACTGAGCAGTCTGAGGAGCAACCTTTCTTTAGTTGCTAGCAGATGATGTTTGAACACGCGTGTTTGTCATACAAAGACGATGTGTAATGCGTGCTGTGCCGTCCGCTGCGACGTCGGCTGTTGTTGGCAGTGAAAGGCGCCACGGGGACTGCTGCCTGTAGTTTGTGCAGTAGACCACTCAGGCCAAGGTGACTTCACAGTGCTCTCATTCCCTCCCTTACCTGCTCGCTTTCTCTTCATGTAAAGCACTTTTAAAAGCAGGTTGCTATGGTTACAGCAATCTCTCTAACAGATTGCTTCCAATACCGGAGAATATGAACCATGCCATTATTCATCTGTCATTTAATCATCCTCATGCTTCCGTCTAGATTTTTTTATTTATTTGTATTTTTTTTTGCCTTCCACTGAACAACTGAATCCTTAAAATATTCGCTGTGATGTTTCCAAAAATTGCTGCGTGTATGAAAAACGGATCGCTGTTAGTGTATTTAAGCTATAAACTCCAGGAGAACTTAATGTGTCTTGTGTCATCAGTTTGATCTGTTTTTATGTGGCGTCTTTGTCCTTGCACTGTGAAGAATAAAACTTTCCTTAACTTGGCGGCCTTTACACCATTTGAGTACATGATCCTGGCCACCATCACCGCTAACTGTGTTGTCCTGGCCTTGGAGCAGCACCTCCCCGGAGAGGATAAGACCCCCATGGCAAAGAGACTGGTGAGGACAAAATCTGCTGTCATCAACTCAACACACACACACACACACGCACGTGTGTATTTATATCTCCGTGGAGACATCATTGAGATAATGCTTTTCCCTAGCCGCTTACCCTAACCATAAAAAATGAATGGCTAACCCTAAACCTAACCATAACCTAATTGTAACCCTGACACTAAACGAGGGCTGTTGGTGTACAAAATGTAGACTGTATATTGAAAATGGACACAGCCAGCATGCTCTCACCCACTAACTTGTAAAATCTCATTTTAAGCCTTAAGCTGAACATTTCTGGCTGTTGCTGTTTTGACACCATCTATCAAAAACAGCTCTGAGAAACACTGAGGACCCTGTGCATACAGCAGCATCTTCTAAATTACAAGTTAGCCATGCTCTAATGCGCTAAATTATGTTGGCCTTGTTTAGGGTTGCCACATTGATTGTGTAGCGAGCTAGCTGCGATTGCACTGTGTAGACTAGCGCTAAGGGTGCTGCAGTAATCTGAATAACAGGAGTAACCATATTGCCAAAACCTCCACATGGGCACTGGTATAGGAGTAGAAGAAGTTGAAACCTGAAACAAAAAAACTGCAGTTTTTCTTCCATAAAGTCTCATCTTTTCAAGCTCTTCCAGCATGTTTCTGTATAATCTGGAAATCCCTGAGCCTACGCATTAATATGTTACTGAAATGGAAGTACTAGCATGACTGTGTCATCAACATGGACATGGGAGCTGTACCACCTTTTCCAGGTAACAAAAGTTAATAACTGGAGCACTAGTTTAGCTTATGAGTTAACCAGGTGACCAAATGTTGTAAGGATGAATACAGCGATCAAGTTCGCTATATCTAATAATATAGGTCAGAAAAAGCCCCAAAAATTATTTAAAAAAACTGAGAGGGGCACGGCAAGCACCACAAAGTTATCAGTAAAGTGTTGACTGATGTAGTAAATCAAGTGAGATGTAAGGCCAATCACTTATAGACTTCTTTTTAGCGACCAGAGTCGTTGCCGCCTGCTGGTAGCAATAAATACCAGTATAAGGAACTTCCACACTGACTTTACTTTTCAGGTGTCCATCTTTGATTGTGACAAGAAACAAAACTGGGTGACTATCACCATGAGAAGTTGTTTAAGATTTAATGATGATATAAAGATTTATAATATCAATGAAAAGAACATCCCTTTGAGCTAAGAGCACACAATTAGCTGCATGCAGATTAACCATTTGCCAGTTGAGATTATTACATTTTAACAAGGAGGCGATTAGAAGGAATTACAGGGTGGCTAAAGTGACATATAACTGAATGAAGTAGAATATGTGAGCCATTTACATCAAATTCTTTAGACATAATGGGATCTCTGAGAAGTGGGTGATGTTTTCCTGCGCAGTATGAGCCGTAGAGCTTTTCCACTTCATCCACACCTTCCTCACTGAGATTATTACATCAGGATCAGGAGGCGGAGGAAGAAAACAGTTTTTTGGAAATGGTAATTAAGGTTTAACCAAACACACTTCCCCCACTTCATTCCACTCTCCCACATTCTTTTTAAGTCACGGATCACTTATTTCAGTTGTTTCCATCCACTCTAAGACATGAGGTAAAATAAAGCATTGTTAAACATCTTACTTATTGTACATTCTTCTGTCTGTTTAAGCAAGTGCAGTCTGTATGTTTGTGTATTTAAAACTGTAAAATGACTTTTCTGAAGACCCCGCTGACCTATATATCCACATCATTCCTGCAGGAGAAGACTGAGCCATACTTTATTGGGATATTCTGCTTCGAGGCAGGGATCAAGCTGGTGGCGCTTGGTTTTGTTTTCCATAAAGGCTCCTATCTAAGGAATGGCTGGAACGTCATGGACTTCATAGTCGTGCTCAGTGGGTGAGTAACATCAGTTGGTCTCCTTGACGACCTGAATTTTCAACAAAGTGAGAAGTCTTTGTCTCAAACATTGTCAAGTTATTACTTGCCAAACATACTGGTGAAATCTGTTTTTGGAGGAGGAAGAAATATCACTTCTGAACATCACCATAAACTCTCTGACCGAGAGCCAATCAGATCTGAGCAAAGCAGTGAATTTGAGAAGCAGCCGAAGTTTCTGCCTGTGTTCCCATCTTCTTTTGGAAATGGTTAAAACAGAATTTAACAACATAGGTTTATGTAGTTAATGTCACCGGATTTAATTATTTTAGCTTTTCTTTCTGTCATCTTGGCATTATTGATAGCTTAAAATACTACATTACCCACAAGCCTCTTCTGCTGCAGCTGTTGAGAAGAGACCAATCATGGTGTAGCAAATGAATTTCTTTTGGCAGTACAGCTGCAACTGGAGCGTGGAATCACATCAGCTTTTACTGACACACATTTAATCCCATAATATGACATTAAACTCACATTCACTTGACTAACCGGAACATTAAGACCACCTTAATATGGATCATCCCTAAAAAACAGATTTCGTTTGTTGACGCATAGACACTGGACTCTTATGGGTGTCCGCTGGTGTCTGGCACTAGGACATTGGCACTAGATCATTTGGGTGCAACCTGAATAGGCTTGATTGGATTGAAATTCGAAGAGTTTGAAGGTCGGTTCAAAGCCATGGGCTCCTCGTCATGTTCATAGAGTCAGAACAGGTTTTTTGAGTGGGTTTTCCATGCTGGGGCACTGGGTGTTATTTACTTCATCTGTTGGTGGTTTGAGTTTTCCAGCTGAATGGCGTAAAGACAACAGATAGAGGGTTTTTTTTTTTTCAGCACTGTCATGTTTAGTTTGCACCTGTCCTGATTTAATTTCACTTGGGGTTAACGATAAGGTTGTTTTGTTTTATGAACACATTCTATATCTTTGATTTTTCTGCACAAAAAAAAAAAAGATTTTTGGCTATTTCTTTGCTATTTCTTGTAAGATTAACTGGAAAGTTTTATGTGATCGAAGCTGAAGAAGCGTAACTCAGTGTGAGTTCAGGTCTGCCTTTTAAAAAGGAGTTTTTCCTTCCCACTGTCATAGGGGGTTGTGTGATTGATGGGATTTTCTCTATATTATTGTTGGGTCTTACAATAGAAAGCACCTTCAGGTGACTGTTGTTGTGATTTGGTGCTATATGAATAAAACTGAATTGAACTTAAGTGTAAGCGTAAGTCACATGACATTGTAAAATAGAAATGGCATGGCTTTAACATCTGGAAACAATGGTGCCTGATATGACTACTTCAGACTTATTGATTTGATCAGTCTATTGAAAATAAAACCACAAAGTTTACAGCACACTGGCTTGATCAATTAAAAGACCACATAAGAACATTTTATGGAGATCTCTTTTTGGCACACAGGTACATCCTGTGGGAAAAATGTATGATTCGCTAGTAGGAGCATGTTGTAAGTCCGTTAGCAGTCTGTGGGCCGCTTCGGACTGCCTATCTACCCGCTGTGAGCGTCTTTTGTCAGGGGGCAAAGTCAAGAATATGTGGTACATCCTGTCTGTGTGCTACTTTTGCTTGTGTTATTGTTGATACATCAGGCAGCTGTGGAGAAATTACAACAAACAAGGAGCTCAAGTGACACCAGGTGTGAAAAGAAATGAAAAGTTTCCACTGCAGCCACTGTATGTACTTTGTTTTCCCCTTCCTGTTACGACCCACTTGTCAGCAGATCAGCTTTGACTGTCGCATAGCATCATCCATGTCAAGCAAAATGTAGTTGGGATTTTTTTAGAATTGGGATTTGAATAATAATACCTCCCCAAATGGACACTACCGCTGTACGACTATACCAGGGGTGGGCAAGTCCAGGCCTCAAGGGCCGGTGTCCTGCAGGTTTTAGACGTATCCTTGATCCAACACAGCTGATTTAAATGGCTAAATTACCTCCTCAACATGTCTTGAAGTTCTCCAGAGACCTGGTAATGAACTAATCATTTGATTCAGGTGTGTTGACCCAGGTGATATCTAAAACCTGTGGGACACCGGCCCTTGAGGCCTGGAGTTGCCCACCCCTGTACTATACTGATCATCAGTTAATTGGTTCTTTTGCTTACCTTTAAAATCTAACTTTGGGAGCTGCTTTTTTCGCATTGCCAGCTGTTACTTTAGCAATCATTGACTGAACTCGCTTAATGTCCCTGAATCGTCTATGGTCGCCACTTCCTGTGTGGACACCTGTTAAGAATAAAAAAAACACAACATAAATGCCATTTCCATTTTTCCATTTTCAAATGCGGATTGACAAACGTGTTATTCACACCAGCTAAAACCATTTTCTTTACTTGGCTAAGCTAGGAGTTAGCTAAACAGAGACTAAAATATTCTTTTGTTATCGTTCACATTGTCTAACAGTCCTAATTGTACATACTGTACATGCTAACCACCTGTCCCACTAGCTTTAGAAGGTATTATCTTACCTTGCCATTAACAATAGCGCTGAGCGGCAAAAGCTTTGGAATAAAAGGTTGCTCTGACTTGTAGCGGGAATTAGATTTAATCTCCAGGAGTCGATACCTTAGTAAGTACTCTAATGCCATGTTTGTATTTAACATGTATTGTGTTTAGCTAATTGACAGTGTTTTATAATGACAAGTCATGGTTATGTGCCTGATGATGGTTAGTTTAGCTAGTTCACTAGCTAAATGCTTACCTATACTAATATAGTATTTATAGTATCTAGCCACTGCATCCACTTCTATCCACTTATAGCTTTGCTTTTTAAAATTTTGCTTAGTGCTAGCAGGTTGGGACATTTTCTATTTTTTTCTGTGTGTTTCTATGTGTGTGTCTTACTACATTTTAATCACACATCACACCTTTTAGTGAAGTAAGAGCATAAATAAATAAATTAATGAACAATGTTCTGCAATTAATTTTGACAGAGTTCATTTTTACTTACAGGCGCTGGCTGCTGAAGCAGAAGATTGATTTCAGACACCTATTGTCGAGTTATGTTAGCGCTTTCATGTAGTCGTTTCTGTTTATGTCAACATTTATTAATACCTAAAGCTTAAAGGCTTTAAATCCCACCGTGCTGCAAGCCTGGGTGACATACAGTGAGGAATGGTCGACCGCTGGGCTGGTCTTCGATTGTTGTTGATATATTTGTTTTTCCTAAGCACGTACATCTTTATACTCCATAGATCCGCAGGAAAACATAACACAAAGAAAAGTGTGTGTTTCCACTGCACAGTCAGGCTCTGCAGTCAGCAATAGGTGGGTGGATAAGTGGATTGGCAGTTGTGTCTAAAACCTGCTTTGGTTCGCCCCCAGGACCTATGTGAATTAAATGTGAATGTAGCGCCAGAGATGTTATGCAAAAGCAGAGAAGGAGTGGATGGATAGAGAAGAAAGGAGACAGAAAACAAGCGGTAGAAGAAGGAAGATAAAAAAGAAGACAGAGTGTAGAAAAACACCAAGAGTCTTAATTTGTTCCCTATAAGACTGGCTTTAGTGAATTAATCATGCGGGAGTTGCCCATTGTTACTGCTGGTTTGCTGTTTATGGTTAAGTGTACATTATTTCACATTCAGAGAAGATTGCTGTTGGCATGTTGACATCTCATTTCAATCTGACACCCACATATTTTTTTTCCTCGGTATTTCTTATTTCTCGCTCTCTGCCTCTTACATAAAAGGGACATCAGCATCACGTTTACAGACCAGTTGAGGCCGGCATAAATGCTCAACAGCTGTGTTGCTGACTGAGTCTCACAAAATTTACAAGGTCAAAGCGTTCACTCGGTTTAAATAATTCATCCTGAGCGGTACTGATTGCTTTCAAATTCTCTCATTAGGCATCTGTCAGACTTTGCAACAAATTATTTGCTTTAAGTTTTTCATTAAGAGATTGTCTGGCTAAAAGAAACAAAGCACTATCTGACTCAGGAGCTCGATGTTGGTTGAAAAACACATTTTTCTGTTAGCAGAGTATGGCTGAACCAGGGATTATCATTTATAGGACATCACAGGCATGCAGGATAGTCTAGAACTTAAACCTTAAAGCACTAACTTAAAACACTCCTCCACTGAGCTAAACATGCTGGGACGAAGTCTAAAAAGCATGTAATTATGTAGCTGCCATGCAGGCTTCACAAATTCAGAACTTTCAAACAGCTACAGGAACAAACCATACCAGCCGCACAAGTCACGTCTCTGTTGTCTCTTCACGTCTCTTCAGTATTTACCAGTTATTGTTGCAGCAGAAAAGGGTGAAATACGCTACCAACACACCCGACGACCACAGCTGCATTTTATTTTATTTTATCGATTATGGATGGATGGATCACTTGAAGCCCCAGTGGTGGAATTTGTGTACGGGTTCAGGGAGGTTATGACTACCAGACCCCAACTATAGTCACCCTGTTCTGTAACTAATTTCACAAAATTACTGTGAATTTGTTTAAACCTAAAAAGATGTGTCTTAAACACAGAGATCTCCAAAAAAACAATTGGTGATTAATCTTTAACCTGTTGTGTTTTTCCTTATTTTCTGTTAAAGATATACTGTTAAAGCCGTGGATGTTTATATAAACATGGCCAAAGTTTCAAGTATTGTGGTTACAACATCCCTCAGGTTTCACAGTGCTTTAAATGCCGCGTTTCAGTAAGTTTTTTTCTAGTCTTTGCTCTGTATGATGTCACTGAGAGAGAGGATATTTCTAATATGGACATCTCAGGCAAACAGTTTTGACTTTGAACACTAACCTGCTGTTCAAACCTTCGGTTTGTGTTGGGCAACCAATCAGAAGAAAGGTGGTTTAAACAGAGAGATGTCAAGCAGCCTATTTTATGAGAGTGGATGATCTGAGGGACTACCCAATGCCCAGTGAATTGCACAAAGCTACTTTAACATTGTGTAATGTTTTATTGGATTATACTTGGCTTGGGCCCCAATAAGACTAAGAATCACTATTGTGGAAGCTAATGGGGTTCCTTATATATAAATAAATAAATATATATGAATAAATAATAGAATCATTTTAGTGTGAAGTCTATAAAAAGTACAAAACATCAGAATCAGAATGACTTTATTTATCCCCGAGGGGCAATTAGAAACGTCTACATGTAAAAAGTGTATCCAGAACCTACTTTTATTTGACTACAGTGATAATTCTACAACTATAAAATGTATCAATCTGGATGACACTTACTATAGAAACTGCCTAGAGTACCAGGATTATCAATATCTGTAATGCTTGTTGGAATTATTTCTATGACACATAAATCGTTACAAATTATATATACTATGTGTAATAGATGATTTCACAACAAAAGTGACATTATGTGTATGTAGGGCAGGTTATTGCTAGTTTTTGTAATTCACTGGGTAATTGTTTCATACCAGGTGTGAGCACTGCATGAACTAGAGCATACTAAGGATATTTCTCAGTTAACACGGGCATTTTTATTTTTTTGTACTGTTGTGTCCAAAAATATTCATCCAGGGAACAAAAAGCATCCTCATGTTTTTGGTTTCAAGTCAACAGAGAACAGATGCTTCGTATCTGTCAGTTGGTCAGTAGCAAACAGTCCTGGCAGTGACTGTGTAGGTAAACCTCTTGTGTGATTCTCTTCCCATTATGGGTTAGCCAGAAATATCCTCTGTATCTACTGGTAGTTGGTTAGGTGACGACCACAGCTGCATTTTATTTTATTTTCTCGATTATGGCTGAGCACCAGCAAGTTGAGCACCAGCAATTTCATTGCTAGTCATCACTACAAGTCCCTGGTGTTGCATGGTCTTTGGTTTGCCCCTTGGAGAGGACAAACGTATACGTGGGAAAAACCTGTCTCTCCAGAGGGAGCAGCATAACATGTTAAAAGTTTAAAAAATAAAATCAGAGGGAGTGGAGTGACAAGAAGCGATGTTGCCAGACATTTGACTGACGTTGTGCATGCCTGGCAAAACACACCAGAATCTCCGACTGAACTGCGGGCTCTCTGCAGCATTGTGGGTAAAGTGAGTCAGACTAAATTATAGAAGCACAATGCTGAGTCAGTGGAGTTCTCATTTACTTAAGTACTGTACAATTTTGAAGGTAGTTGTATTTCACTTTCATTTTATGCTATTTATTTGCACTTATTCTTCTACTCCTGCAATTCACAGGACTTTGTTGTTTTGGGGGGTTTTTTCTGCTTGTTGGTTTCCCATTAATGGGCTCATAACCAGCACATGCAATAAAATAATCAGAAACCAGTCACAGGAGTTCTTCTGCAGAACGACATGTTTCCTTGTGATGCGTTTAGCAAATTTAGCTCACTGTTCTTCAGTTTCAAAAAGGATCTGCATTCCTCCCCTGACACTGTTAAAGAGCAACAACAGCAGACTGAGGAGTGATGTCTGGTTAAGCATTTCTATATAATCTCACTTCTGCAATCACTGATTGGACATGTTGAGCTACTTTTAAGAACGAGGCATTTTGTGTAGTTTTTGAGAACTTCCTGCTTGAAGTTAAGCTCTAAAATAATGTTACTTACAGTGCGCACAAAGTTGTCAGTGTACTTTGTGCAGCTAACAGATCTTCTGTGTTACCAAATCCAGTTGTGGCTGGAATTGGTAACGGACGACCTGGTTTCTTGCCACCTATCTGACACATTTTCTGATGGCACATATGCCGCCCCCCTCTTTTCGCTCGCACACACTCCGACGCTCTGGCTCTGGCGCCACTGTGCAAGTAAGTCAGACTTAAAAGAAAACACACATGTGTCATAACGGCCAACTGGGAATATAATCGAGGCCACTGGGCCAGCGCTGGCGGCATTCATTTCATTTCATATTAATGCATTGCTAGAAGCAAATCTGCTGGGACATTGAGCTCAATTAAAATCCCTAATCTGAGCAAAGAGTGTGTAGCAAAAAAAGGACAACAGCTAGAATAACTTACCCACAAACTGAGATTCCTAAAATGGTCAATTATATCCTGCAGCAAACAGATTGGCACAGGTGGACGCGATGCTTTGATTAGCAGTGAAATGACTCTCAGATGAATTAGGCGTGTGTGTGTGCGTGCATGTGTGTTCTTATTACTCTATTTCTGAGGTCACAGGTACAAATTGTTGCCAGTGAACCTGTTGCCCTCCTGTTGGTAGATTAGTTCTGACAACTCCCTCGTCAGTCGTAATGATATTGATCCCAGCTGTGCCTGCACTCATACCTCTGTGAGTGTGACACTTTGCTAAAATTGTTGCTCTTTAGACAGGATGAATAATACAGCTGGGTGGGAGTTGGGATGATTCATTATGCCATCTGGCACAAAGACAGACACACGGGAGTGAGACAAGTCATACATACATTTAGCGTCTCTCCCCCATCAACCATCTTCTGCACACTATCGCTGCTCAACTCTCATCAAGCACAGTGAGCGCAGTGATGCGTGGAGCAAAAAGATTTTAGATTTTATAAGAAGCTCAAAAACCCCCAAAAAACAACCGGTGCAGAATCACTGCTGCGTGGTCCCACACTGTTGTCTGAGTTCATTTGCTATTATTTAATTTACAGGAAAGCGCCACAAAGGTAAAATAATAATCTGTAAGCAAGGGCTAAAATGGGTTACGCTCGTGTGAGCTGTTTCTAAAAATCTACACCAAGGGATGCTCATTGCAAAGTGACATCATGAGAAGTACTGGAATAACATTCACACAGTTAACTTAAAATTAAAAATTATAAAATTAATGAGGTTTTGAAGAACATTTCATGGTAGAAACTATAAAATAGAGATGTGTGACCATAAAGTACTTTATCATGTTTATGAAAACCAAACACAGCACATCAGCACAAACGCCTCATAGCAACTGTGAGGCATGGTGGTGAAGAGATGATGATTTGGGCTTGTTTTGCAGTCACGGGGTCTGGGCACCATCACTGAGTCAACCATGAACTCTTCTGTATACCAAAGTATTCTAAAGTCAGATGTGAGGCCATCTGTCTGGTGGCTAAAGCGTGACCAAATAAGATCACTCAACAGGACCATGATCCCAAACGCAGCAGCAAATCCACAACAGAACAGCTGAAGGAGCAGGTGCAGTCAAAGTCCAGACCTCAATCTGAGTGAAACGCTGTGGTGGGACTTTAACAGAGCATGAACAAATACCCACAAACCTCAATAAGCTGAAGCAAAATGCCTCCACAACCATGTGGGAGACCTATAAAGTCACACTTCAAGCAAAATGTGGTTCTATAAACTACTGAATCATGGGGCGTACGTTTCACACACTAT
>VURO01023960.1:0-32973 GCA_015108175.1 Pelvicachromis taeniatus | reverse complement strand
CCAGGTAAATATGTAAAATTAAAAAAAAAAAAAAAAAAAAAAAAAGCTTATAAAGTTTGGTGACTGCCACAAAATGATCTCCTCCCTCAGGTTATACATATAAAATGCACGTGGAAAGTCAAGATAATATTAAATCTTCGTCCCAAGTGTAAACATACAGTAATCAATGTCTCTGGCTCATCCCACCAAATAGAGCTAATAAATACAGAGCCGAGATTGCTGGCTGAGCTTGACTCCGTGTCCTGCCAGAACTATGACTGAGTTCAAATGTCAGCTTTTCTATACAGACCAGAGTACTCAACATTTTAACTTAATGACAGACTTCAATAAAAACGTCCCATTGTTGAAATGCTCCCCTCAAAATCCAACGCAGGTACAGGGAGTGTTTATTGTATAAGAAATAATTGTGCAAATTGTTTGAGAGCCTAAAGAGAAACTCCTAGTTAGCAAATTCTATCTCATTATTTCAATTTGTCATGCAGCTCTACTATTACCTTTTATACTGCACCGCGTCTCTAAAATGCTGCAGCTACAATTAAAAATCAAAAAGCAAATTTAAAAAATGCCTGTAGGCTCAAAACTATAGGCGGTTGCTGGGGCGATGGAGGGGCTGAACAGCAGGCAGCGAAGAGAGCAGCATATGTTAGTGAAAGAAATGGGAAATGTTGGTGTCTAAACAAACTGGGAGTCTTTGTTTGGTGTATGAGGCGAGGAGAGTAAGGCGTGTAAATGTGTATGACACAGTCCAGCTTGAGCAGCCTGCTTGAACTAGCTTGCAGACTGTGCTCCATTTATGTGGCTGAGTGGTTCCTTTGGATGCACCAGCGTATTTAATGTTTCTGCCACTTTTACCATTTCCATCTTTTAAAAAAAGTGCAAAGTTGCTCCTTCTTCACTTGAAACTTCTGCACAAATCTTGTGAAAAAAGGCAATCAAACTGTACTCATTATTCTCATTAGGCATCTCTGTTTAGTCTCAGAGGAATAACTTTTTCAAAGCTTTTGAAATGAATGAGACAGATTCATTAACAAGATGCCCCCCCCCATTCCTTGGCCTCTTCCCTCTGCCCTCTGTCCTCTTAGAAACACCTGACCCTGTCACAGTAGCATCCCAGTGGTTATTAAATCATCGTATAACCCAGCTTGGTCATATATGCAAATTTTACATCTACAAAATGTATTTGTGCATTTCTTTACACGTAGTCTGGGCAGAGCACATATTGTATTATTCATGCCGCCAAAGCATTTCTATTAGAGTAATCTTCAAGATGTTGACTCAATCTGTCTACAAACATAAACTTTGTGTGTACTATGGCAATAAAAAAGACGATTTTCCTTTAAGCTTTAGTAATTCAGATGTGGATTGGCTTGGCTCTGCAGCAGGTTAGATTTAATTTATTCACATCTGTTGTTTCTGTCAATAAATTCTAAAAAAATAAAGGTTAGACAATATTGCTTCTGTCTACAGTTACTCTATTTTCTGTCTGGAGTATTTGAACATTATATTCAATTCCTCAGATTTATAGACTGCACATCAGTTAAAATGGGCCATTTTCAGAGTTTTATGTATGACATCCACATATTAGGAAAAAGCTCTGGTATTTAACTATAGCAGCAAATTGCGACAAATCAGGGAGAGAGTTGTTCTGTGAGTTCGGTGACCTGTGCAGGCTCCTTCTCATAAATGGATATGTGCCTGTCACTCTGAATGAATGATTATAGCGGGAAATAGCAGTTTGCTTGATGGCTGCTCCAGCTGGGTCATCATTTTAGAAGAGAAGAATCAAAGCATGTACAACGCACAGAGTAATGTATATGTTTATCATGTTCAAACAGCCAAGATGACTTTGTACAATATAATAACCATCTTGAAGTGTTACATTACTGCCGTTACTAATACGAAACTGACCTGTGATCTGCTCTCCAAAAATAAAAAAAATAATATTAGAAGTCTCGTTGAACTAATATGAGTTAGACCATGCTGACTGAACATTTCAATGTCCAACTCTATGGTTTATTGATAATTTGGTCCTGTCTTTCACAGTGAGTAATGTAATTGTCTTAGCTATAGTAAGAGCTATTAAAATAAATGGTGTGAGCTGTGATGGGAAATGTGGTGAGGTTGCCCAGAAGTGAGATTGATGGGCAGCGAGGAACGCTTAGGCTGGGGATCCTGCATGGCGTGTTCATAACCTCTGAACAGAGGAACTCAAGTGGGCTAGAAAGCACAAAAGTAAGGTGTTTTTGGTCATGCTGACTATTTGCAGTGTGTTATGGCATACAGCACAAGGTATAGTAACGACTGGTGCAATTTAAATCTTATGGTCCACTAAGCCTCACTGTGCAGTGTGTTGTTAATATTGGGCAGGTGTGAATTTCCTCTGGGAGTCTCTTAAATCTGCTGTATATCACCCAAAGATTCATTATCTGTGTAGTGTTTGCATCTTTTCTCACATTAATTGGGCTCCCAGTTTACTCCAGTCTACCTTTCAAGCCGGATCCAACTTTTTGCCCTCATCTGATAGGTAAATTGGCTGGCTAGCAACAAGAAGATACATTGTGAGCAATCCAGCAAAAAAAAAAAATGCAGAAAAATGTAATATTGGAAGGTATTCTGAATAAGGATGAAATGAAGGACACTACAATATCTCTGTAACTTCCCATGTGAGTGACAGTGTATAACATGGCACTCTTTAAATAAACCTTATATCGACCTAAACCAACCGTCCACTATGCTGCTGTAAACTGTCCAGTGTAAAACTCAGAATTTAATGGAGCCAAGTCATCCCTGAAAGCAAGACAGGCAGCTGTTGGCACGGCTGAACTTTCTGCTTCTTCCTTCTACCCCCATTGTATTTCCTCTCTCTCACTCTCTCCTGGCTGCACACGTGTCCTGCTGTCCTTAGTATTCTGGGCCAGATTGTGGGTTGAGTGACAAATGGGCATGTGATGAGTGAGGCTGGGTGCTGTTTGGCCTGGTGTAGCAGTTAACTAATGACCCTGTGCCAGGGCAAAGATTAATGGCTCCATCACAAAACCTTTAATTCTGATAATTAGACTGCTGCTTTTTCTACAACATCAGTTAAAACAAGGGGTGGTCTCTTCAGCATCGCATGGCGAGTAGCTCGGTCATGATTGTTTCTTACTCAGGGCTTTATTTTTCACTCTAACATATGTTTCTGTGTATATGTGTGCAATTTATAAATAATTTGGGACTTGTGTGTTCTCTTCTTTTTGTGAGCCAGTGCTCACATAGGATCACTAATCCAATGATTTTCTTATGTTTGGCACATTTAGACCATTACCAATGCATGTGTTTGGACTGTGGGAGGAAAACCGTGTACCCAGAGAGAACTCCCACAGAACTCAAGCATAGTCCTCATATAGAAAAGCCCCAGCTGGCTCATGGATTCAAACCCAGAACTTTATTGTTGTGAGGTGAGAGCTGTTCAGTGGTAACCGTTGTACCTCACAGGACCAGTCATTAGGAACCTAATTTTTTCACGTGGGATGCACACATTGATGCCGCAAACAGACTTCATTTTGCAAAAGTATGCAAATTGCTAACTTAGTCTCCTTGAGTGTGTGGGCTCTGCTTAGCTCTGTGAATGTAGTTTTCCGCTTGCTCCCGTCTGTTCCCAGGCACCTGCAGAGTGTTTCAACACATGTTTTTGAGACTTCTGTCTCATTGAAATTACCTGTGAGTGGGTGGCTGTGGGAAGAGGTCAAAAACTCCAACATCTCATCATAATGAAGGCCACAAGCCAAAACACCTTGGTTAAATTAAAAAATGTTTATCTGTACATTACAAGTTTGCTGGAGGTTTGACCTCTTTCCATTTTTTTCCCTTCAATTCATCCACATTGAAAGCAGGTAAAGATGCAGTGGAAACAGTCACAGCTTCTGAAAAACTGCTGCAAAACTCTTATCAGCTTTTTTTGTTGTCACTACATTTTTCCAAAATGCTCTACAATTACACACATGGACCAGATGGTCAGTGAATCGATCCCTAACTCCTCCACATGTTGAAGTATCCTTGGGCAAGGTACTGAAGTCCAAGCTCAACCTGATGCTTGACCATGTGTGTGTTTGCCTGTGTGAATGTTAGTGTTGTGTGTGATAGGGTGAAAATTACACTGATAGTAATAAAGCGCTTTGACTGCTCAGCTGAGTAGAAAGGTGGCTTATAAGTACTCCATTTACCTTTTAAACTACATAAATATATTGGTAGTAAGATTTATATCGACAGATTACTTTTGGGGCCTCTTCACTCCCCACTTTTCACTCTGTTTACATGCTGCTCTACATTTAATCATTAGTTATTAATCTCTGGCTCTTTTCCACAGCGTGTGCTTTGTCCTTTCTTCCTCACCTGACTCTACCAATTAAGGCAGATTGCTGCCCCTGCCTGAGCCTGGTTCTGTTGGAGGTTCCTTCCTGTTTAAAAGGAGTTCTTCCTTCCCACTCTTGCCAAGTGCTCATACAGTAGGGCAGGGGTATTCAACTAAAATTTAAAGAGGTCCAGTTAGAAAAAGTTTATTGAAGCAAAGGTCTGGATGATTATAATGTCTAATTACATACATATATTTATGATTGCTGAAAATTCTCACCATTAAAACTTAAAAATTAAATAAAGGGAGGAAAATCTTAAATGACCCCTTTTCTGTTTCCTATCCTGCCTGAAAAGTCTCAACCAACTTTTCACATAATAAATCTCAACACAGCTCAACTGTTGTGAACAGTTTCAGAGGCTCCTTTACTTCTCCTCTTTTAATTATGGAGAGAGATTTGCCGGAAAAGGGTTGCAAATGTGTAAAATTGATGAGCTGGGAATGATTTAGTTGTGATTATGGTAAATGTGGAGAAAACTGCCTTGGTTAAGTCCGTGGACCCAAACATGGTCAAGATGCACAGGGCTACTTTCCTCACACCTGAAAAACCTCTCAGTGGAAAAGTGGGAGGATCAGCACATACAAACTGCTTTTTTTGGGTCCACATCGTCTTAGAGATCAACAAATTGCATCTGAAGAAGCCCAACATTCACCCATTGCTCTATTTTCACTGTCCATTTTTCATTTTTGCACAGCACCGTTTGTTCCTTATTTTTTCCTTCCTTTCTCCTTGTCAGCTGTCTTTTTTAAAGCCTTTCTCCCTTTCTTTTTGCTGCATTTCTTCTTCTTTCTACCGTCTTTTCATCTGTAACTTACTCTCAGCTGTTGACACTGTAGAGTCAATGTTTACCACCTGGAATGCACAGAGTTGATTGGCTCAGTGGTAGAGTCTCTCTATTATTTATATTTCAGGGTCTTTACATAATTATATAAAACCCCTTGAGGCAACTGTTGTGATTTCTGTGTGATTTGGTGCTAAAAAAAAAACTCACTGACTATAGCTACATATATCAAGAGCCTAGATCAAGACGACAACTGATAATCTGAATATTGTACATAACATTCAACATTGATTTGTCTCTCTTTCTGTCTCTGTGTCTTCCCACTAGTTGCATTCTCAGGTCTTGGTTTCACTTCCTTCTACCTGGCAGGAAAGTTGCAGTGTTTTACGGATCAGGGTCGCGGGCGTAGCTGGCGTCTCTGTGCTATGGTGCTGCCTCTTTACAGCGCCATGATGATCGCACTGTCCCGGACCTGTGACTACAAACACCACTGGCAAGGTTGAGCTTGAGCTTAGACACAAGATTTTCCTCTATTTGTCAGAATGATTGCCACAAAAAGTCTTGCGCCCGTGTCAGCCAGAGATTATTGATGTTCAGCCCAACTTTGCTCAAGGCACTTTTGTAATTGTAGATGCAGATGAGTAATGAGGCCTTTTCCTGTAACAGCTGTATTGCTATAATCACAACAAGCTTTAACTTTATCATCACGCCTGACAAATTGAGAGGAAGCTAAAAAGTGCAGCCGTGTACGAGAAGTCCAACTGGGAAGTTTTCTTGTTTGTCCAACAGGCGTAAAATTGTGTCTTAAAGAGCTGTCTTTAACATATTGCATAATGAAAGGAATGAAAAACCTGGGATGGAGGGGTGGAGAAGGGAAGTGAATAGACATGTGGGTGAGGTGTGTAAAAGCGTAAGTGCGTATGATGACAGTTCTGTCACGGGGTGTTAATTAGTTTTAGAGAGCCATATGTTCCACTTTTTTTAAGAACTAGAATATATTTACGAGGAAAGCAAAGCACCTACAGAAAATCATGATCAGCCAATCATTGCATGAGTCCTCATTGTGTTTCTTAGCTCTGCTTTTTCTCGTGAATCTCCTCAGCAAACTGTAAGTACGCAGAGGGCTATTAAACTTGAGGGGGCTCAATCTGCTCCCACTGTAAACACAAGCTGGGAGCTGCCATTAGCCAGGCTGCGGCACCGTTCTCGATAGATACTAATTTTCCTCACCATTCCTTTTCACTTTGGATGCGCCCTCTGTCCTCTGAGGGGAAAAGGCTGGCCTTCCAAACACTGTCTCAATGAGGCCGCCCAACTAATATATCGCATCAAGTCACACTCTATTAAATTCCGTTGACAGCAGTCGATGAAACATTCAGCCAGCAAACTTGTGCACTGTACAGCTGTTGAATGGCGGGAATTGATGCTTTTTCATTTCACCCAGAAGGACGAAATAAAGGGAGACCTGTGGAAAAAACATCATTTTGATATGGCGGAAGCCTCTACTTCAGCTGTTTCAGCCACCAGCTGGCTGTGTCATTTTGATCTATATAGAGCAATATAGACTTAATACTCACCATGGCAGTGTGATATTATATGATATATTATAGCTTAAAGCCAGCTAGGTATAATACAAGCCTGTTCAGCATATGACAAAGTGACACAGACAGCCTGTCCTGAGGCAAGTGAAGCCACAGCTCAGCAGAACAGATTCATTACTCTCCCTTTTAAGTTACTTTCATCAAACTCGAAGCTAGAGTATACGCACTGCAACACATACATTAATGTCTTTTTTATTGTGCTAATTGTATTTACAGGTGTTATTTTACTTCCTCCATGCAGGCTAAACTTAGCTATCCATGCATTCCTTTAAATATATCCGTTTTTGTGCCTCGCAGACGCCTTTGTTGGAGGAGTGATCGGGTTGCTGTTTGCGTACATTTGCTACCGCCAGCACTACCCACCCTTCCTGCACATGGACTGCCACCTGCCTTATGCCAGCCTGGCTGCAGCCATGCACACGCCCTCGCATCCTCAGGACGACCCGCAGCCCACTGACAACGCCACCACCCTTCCCCTTGAAGGCTTGACTGAAGGGCCAGTATGACTAGTGGCCACCACTGAGACTACCCCCAACACCCTCACCAAGTCGCCAAGCCCACCCCCCATTCCCAGTGACTGACTGACTCTTGTATACATTCCAGTGGACAGTGAAACGCCTCATGCATTTCTATTCTCTTACATCCCACACCTCGGGTGGCACCTACGTTATTTTTGTTTTGTTATTTTTCTCTTTGATTTTGCTCAGCAGCCATTAAAGTCTATATTTAGATGTGTTGTATGCGAGGAACCTACGAATATGGGACATTGCCACAGAGAGGGACGAGAGAAAAATAAACGTTGAAAACCTGAGGAGATGTTTTAGTAATTAATGGCTGTGAAAGAAGATGAAAATATTGGCAGCTTTAGCTGGAATCTTTCTGCGTACTGAGAGACACGGTTGGCAGGTTGCTCTATGCTGGAGTATATTTATTGTTTAGTTGTAAAGAAATGGGACAGATGGTTGAGGAGATCCCATGAAATGTCACAGCAATCAAACCATGAAATTAAACTAGTGTTATTGTATATGTCACACTTTAAGGCAAACTGTGGAATCTGATAGCAGCTCGTGCCAGAAACGAAACAACATGCTGTGTTTCATTTAAATCTGCAGACGTCTTCTGCATTTTGTAGGGTACCAATGTGTTGGCCTAAAACTTAGAGGCATGCAGGAGTAGTCTATATTCATACTTCTACTATTTCCACCAGTTTTATTTTATTGTCTAGCAACATAATGATAAATAAAGAACCAATACTCACTTAGGGAAGCACAGCTCCATGTCAAAAGCAATATGTTTTTTCCATTATCCAATTTCTCACCATTTTCTTGGGCTTTAAACCCTGCATATAACCACTTCCTCATTCCTTCTCCTCCTCTCCGTGTCACCATCAAACTCTATTTTTCACTTGCCTTGCATTTAACACTTGTTTCCAGAGGTTGCACAGGGACATGGACCCTCAGTGGGGGCAATCAATAACAGCCAAGTGGGATTGCTGTGGCAGAAGTGTGTCTGGGAAGGTGCAAACTCCAATCTGGTTCTGCATTAATCCTCATTAAGCACGGTCAGCCACTGCTCCTTATGAGGGCATTAGAACTATATGAGGTGCCCCGTGAACTGCCCATGCATCACAAATGGCTTTCAGTCTAATGTAGCCCCACAAATAGACAATCTAGTATTCAGCAGGCTTAAGAGCCGAACCCCGGACTGTAATTTTGGTGTATTTATCATCCGTTAAAGTTCAATTTTTTCTTAATATAGGGACAGCATGTTGAAACAAGCAAACACCAAAGAGCTGTAGTTTTTTTTTTTTTAATGCCTGGGTAGTATGCACCCGGTTTTTCATTATTAACAGAAATCCCGGATAGCTAGATGACTGGTTTTCTATCATCAACAAAGCAATTTGTAGCCTTTTGCAAGTTTAGTTAGAAATGATGGGGTTTTTTCGTTGCCTTGGTTACTCTGCGCTTTTTTGCCATTGCTGTGACATTAATGGGAAAATTAGATATTAGAATAGCTCAAACCCAAACAAGCACTAAAAAGCAATGTGTTGGGCGATGCAGGAGAACTGCACTGCATAACAGAATGAATGAGCAGCAAGCCAAATGTAGAAAGCCTTTTTTGTTTTGTTTTTTCAAATGTTGACAAGAAGCTCGTGAGCCCTGTTTTTACATTCATCTGTCTCTACAGTCTGTCGCCACATGTGTTTTGGTAGAAAGCATCAGATGTACCTTCGGCTGTTGTTTCACTTTATTCTGGGCACAGTTTGGCTCGTGGCACAAAGGTAGACAAGGAACGATCTCTCTGATCAAAATGACTTTATACATGATTTATTTAAATGTGTCACAATTAAGCCCGAATCACAAATGCAACCCATTGGCAGCTTTGAAAAAGCACTTGTGTGTGAGCGCATGTCTGCGCGAGCGCAAGCGCGTCCAAATTTATGTGTGCAGCGCTTGACAAGGCCGATCTCACAATGATGCAATACAACGTGAAACTTTACAAAGAACGAACGTTTCACCAGAGGGAAAAAGGTGCTTGACGCTGCGCATCAGACTCTATGATGGGACTTCAGACTCTGAGAACTGACTGTAAGAAAAGAGACTGACTCCATAGAGTCTTTCAGCACATGACTGCAAATGTGTAACTGTGAGATACTGGCTTTGTGAGGCTGATTTTCAGAGATAAAAAGGACTGTGACACAAATACACGACGTGCTATACCTGCATTTGCCTGACTGATGGCGGTCTGATGTTTGTACTGTGTCATTTAGTTTTCTCCTATTATGTGGCTCTGTATATTGGAGGAAAAGCGTTGTTCAGAAGTCTGTATTTTCACCTTTTTTCAACAGGGGATTTGAGTTCCCCGCTATCTTAGAAATCATCTAAGATCACGGCTTGTTTTCATTTGGTGCTATAGATGCTGTTGTAGCAGTTGGTGTCCTGTTATTTCAAATGGTTGATGTGTCACTCAGAAATGAAACAATCTTTTTTTCTCCTTTTTTTTAGAGAAAGAAAAGTTATTAAAATAAATATTTCAAATATTTCATTATTTTAAATCAGATAAGCATCCAGTGCTTATTCCTCTGATATTCCTTTGTCCACCTTGACGTGGACTGAAGGCAAAAGTAAACTTAAAAAAATAAAAATACTGAAGAATACTGAAATGATTGTCAGCTATCATGAATAGATGTCTGAAGAAAAAAAAAAACGAGTCTTTGTTCATGGCATGCCAGTTCCATTTGTGAGAAGATTGTTTTCTATGAATAAGCATGTCAGGCCTTGAGAAGTCTTTGAGCTGTGTTTTGCTGTTTGTATACTTTATGTACAATAAAGGACTGCAGCTGTGTGAACCTTGTCCATGAAGAATCAAAGGATCCTTAGGTATCTTGCCTGATTGTTGGGGTCTATACTTATTCGGATGAAAGCAACTGAACGGCGCATCACAAAAGCAAATCAAGGTTTGGGGTATTTGATTAAAATAAAACTGTATTTAGCAGCTATTACTACACTGTTCCTTATAATATGCAAATGAACAAGCTTAGATTATGCAGTAGCAAACATCTGAATGAGCTCAGTTAGTTCAGTTACTTTATGCTTCAGCGGAGCTGCACAGTGCAAGCAGAACTCTGTTCTACGTGTGTGTTGTGCTTTACTGCACCTGCTGTGTTGCACTCTTGCTTAGGGAGTTTCCAATAAACATATTTATGCCTAAGACTGCCTGTTGATTTTCATAACCTGATTAGGTTGCTGTCAGTGACAGCAGAAGCATTTTATTTTTTGGTCATTCTAATTACAACAGTGCCAATAAGTTGATCGGTCAGTTCACCACACTGGAGTCTCTCTGCAGCTCTGGATGGGTGACCAGAGCGTATCTGTGACTTTGGTGATTCCTTGACTTTTGAGTTTGGCCTCAAAGTCGCACTCCACATTTCCACATTATATTGTATCATTTTTATTTACCTATCTTTTTTTATATATATATAAATTACAAAAAATATATATTTGGATGTTTTATAAGACTGGTCCCAATTACTGTGAGGTAATGCTTACCAACCTCAAACCAATACTAGGCAAACAGAATGCAGCTACAGAGGTTTAAATAGTGACCACCAGGTGACTAATGAGGTAAAGATGCCCTTTTAAGCTTTCAAGTCAATTGAAGCTCTTTTGGGATTTTAAGATATCTTGTTAATAAAAAAAAAAATTAGCATGGTTTCTTAGAAAACATTTTTACAGAATCTCTGCAGTCTTAAATACAGATTCTATAGGAATTAGGAGGGTGATTGTATTAGCCGCCAAGTGTGACCACCTCTATAAAAGCAAAAGTTTGTCAGTTTGCCGATCTGCCAGAACTTTTACACCTTTATTTTATAACTTTTATACCTGTAATAACACAGGTGTGTGTTAACACAATGCCATTATCTGAACACAGACTCATAACTGACCAGCCATTACGTTGTAATGGCATAATTGTAACGGTAATGTGATAACTGAATTTATTACAGTAATGCATTACTTTGTAACACTTTACCCTAACACTGCTCCTGT
The DNA here is from genome assembly GCA_015108175.1 of Pelvicachromis taeniatus. Classification (NCBI taxonomy): domain Eukaryota; kingdom Metazoa; phylum Chordata; class Actinopteri; order Cichliformes; family Cichlidae; genus Pelvicachromis; species Pelvicachromis taeniatus. The sequence goes on along the minus strand of VURO01023960.1, from coordinate 21,653 downwards.
CTATATGAAAGCATTCTAGAGTCAAATGTAAGGCCGTCTGTCCGACAGCTAAAGCTTGGCTGAAATCTACAACAGAATGAATGAACAAGAACAGAACCAAAGTGCAGACATGGCCTAGTAAAGGTCCAAATCTCAATGCTGAGACAACACCTACAGAGAGCTGCGCATGAATTAAAACCCACAAACAACAATGAACTAAAGCAATCTAAGGAGTTTGGAATTCTAAAGTTCAGTCGCTTTCAAACCTGCAAATAATTGTGTGAAAATATATTGAGTGTGAGAATATATTCAGTAAATTGAATGGCTATAATTTAAAACCATGAGGGCCTTTAACCCTTGTGGCGGTATTACTCATGGAAGTAATTCCTCCTGAGTAATAAGATAAAGACATCACAGATCAATGAGGTTGTTGCTCCCAGACATCTCCCCTCATTGCACTGATGAGTTGCTGTGATGTGTCTTTTTCCCACAGCATATTAAAGTGTGATGACAACTGTTAAAGCAAACGGCCTCAAGGTTGGCGATGGTAATTGAAAGAAAAAACAGAAACTCAGCTAAACCATTTTAGTGCTGTGCGATGTCTAAAAGAAAAAACCCATCCAATCAGACTCAGCAAAGCTGCAGCACCTACTTCAACAATAAGTGGAGAAAGTCTCCCTGCTGAGAGTGAATCTTTGACAAGCTAAAAACTCCAGGCTTCGCCTCACACCTCAGGCAGGTGTGAGGGTGTGAAATATGATCCATTCTGCAATAAAAATGTATAAACTGAACGTAATCTGACGTTCACAGTTGTTTGTTTGGATTTGACAGTGAGCTGGTAAATAAGCACAATATTTCCTAGGAGCTGGCACTTCTGCTAGGTACAGTAGATAGTGTCGTTTCAAGGCACATTGAGTACACACGAAACTGAAAAACACCCACACACACACACAATCACTATTACACAGAAAGCCACAGTTGAAAATGTCTTATGGAAAATTTAGTAGAAGCCTTTTGCTATGACCCAATAGAGATATTGTACTGCGTTGCAGAAAACAAAAATTTGATACAGCAGTAAAAAGCTTTGCGTAACACATTTGTTTGCCTCAGAAATAGGCAAGATGATTTCCATTCAGTATGTGATTGATTAGAGTGCTCAATCACAGGCAAATGTCATCCCTCAAAACACCCAGTATTGTTTTCCTGTCAAGGGCAGCTCCCCACTTCTGGATGAGCCATGCCATTATGGGAGTCAGATCAACCTAGATCTAATGCATCAACAGTCAGCTGGCATCTAATATCACTTAACATTGCCGTACCCTTCAGGAGGCAGTACACATAAACAGAGTGTTTTCAAAGGGGGTTTCAAACAGAATGTGCTTGGAGTATAAGGAAAGATGGATCATTAATATGGTAATTAGTTATTGTAGATGCTGATAAGATATCTAACAGTGAAAACACACATACACTATCCACCCAATATATACATTTTTAGCGATGTAAACAAAAAACACAGCTAGATTAAAAACATTGTTAATTAATAAATGACATTATCATTCTTATACCCAAATAACGGAATTCCATCAACACTACTAGGGACACTTATCAGACATCCGCTTCAGGCCAGATCTCTGCTATTAAAGCAACAAATCAGTTGCAGAGTTGGGAAATTAAAATTATTAGAGTTACACGGAAGCAAGAGTCTCTCTCAAGTGACAGTTTTATGCATAATGAGAAAATTGGGGTAGATGTGCTTTGCCAACTTAATGCAGAGCATGAGAAATGTTTTTGCCAAATATATCTGAAGCATTGCCACTTTTAATTGGTTTCAGTCATTTTTCTGTGCTTATAGACGATACATTGATACGTGCTATAGAAATAAAGGGATCGTCCAGAGTCTTAGTATTTTATGTTCACAGGACTCAAAAGTAACTAACTTGCAAAAGATTACATTACAGTGACTTTCAGCGACTTAATAAGGTGTAGCTGTCACAGTCTGGCTGCGAAGCAGATTGTGTGGAGTGAGGAAGAGGACCCAAGTGCAAACGCACAAGAACAAAACTTAATCGTGAACTAAAACGAGCCATTTATTCAGACTGGCAAAATAAATACAAACAAGGGGTATGGGTGAAACTAAACAAAAACCTAAACTGGGTGAACTATGATTAAAACATGAAAAAACCTTGAACGCGGAGACCTGGCATGGCATGACGTGAACGTTGACGACGACCTAACAACGAATGATTATAAACACACAGACTAAATGCACACAGGAGGTGATCAGGGGAAGTGGAAACACCTGGGGAAACATATGAATAAACATTACAACGTCACGGGGGAGAGTACAATCAAGCACATTGAACATAGGAAGACCTCTTCAAAATAAAACAGGAAACATAATGAGACACAGGCATGACAACAAGAACTTGACAACACAAGACACGCAGACAAGAAACACATGAGGGGCGAGGGAGACTTAAACACAGGGGTTGAAGACACAAGGAGGATCTAATAAACAAAGAACTATAATGGCAACCTGGGCATAGTAGAATGAACATAGAAAACCTAAGGGGCTTAAACATAAACCATAAACATCAAAATAAAATAAACTCAAAACGATGGGTCAAAAGACCCAGAATCATGACAGTAGCGGTTCAAATGATTGCTAATGCAAATATCTATAGTAACTGAATGTGGTTAGGGATTTAGGCATGGTCAGGAAGACCTGTTGAACTTTAAATTGAGCACCACATAAAAAAGAAACAAGGCATGGCTGCTGGTCAGATGGACTAAGCTGAGTATTTAGCAGAAACTGCTACCGAGATTTTCCCATACAACCATCACCGAAAGGTTAACAAGAACTGTCACAAAAAAACAGAAAAAAAAATAAACAGTGAGCAGCAGTTCTCGGAATGAAAACGCCTTGTTGACGCCAGAGGACAGAGGAGAATGATCAGACTGCTTAGAGTAGATGGCAACAGTAACTGAAATGTCTGCTTGTTACAGTCAAGCCATAGAGAAGAGCATTTCTTAATACACAACACATCAAACACCAAAGCCGATGGGCCAAAGCAGAAGAAGACCCCACCAGGTGCTACACCTGTCAGCAGCGACGTGGCATCTGAGCCCTTTCCTTAGCATAGTTCTGCTGGAGGTTTCTTCATGTTAAAAGGGAGTTTTTTTTTCTTCTTCCGAATGTTGTCTAGTGCTTGCTCACAGGAAATAATTTGTTCTGGTCAGGGATTAAACCCAGGTAGATCGGTTAAATGTTTTATAAAAAGTAAGGCGTCATGTTTCAAAATTGGGATTAATTAAGTTTGTCAACTTCAGACACCAACCCAAAAGTTCTGCAGCAGGAAATAATCTAACAACTGAATCGTTTCATTATTTTATTATAACAAATGCATAAATAATAAATCCACATTCCTTCTGTCTTTTAACTTCATATAGCGTTTTTTTTTTGTTTTTTTTTTTACACCACATGTGAATTATTAATGGATGCAGATTCTAGTGAGACATAAAGGAGTCATCAGATTTGCTCATATTTAATGGATCAACCAAGAAATATAGTTCTCGTACTTGTTGTTCTAAATGACTTTGGAAAAGAAAAGTACCAAAGATATGCTGCCAAGCTTCTACAAGCCAGCCTTAATTAAAGCGAAAACTTACAGAGAGATCGATATGTTACGTGTATGTTCAAATTACCCCAAGCACAGCAAACCCTCTGTGGCTTTTGAGTATTTCTGTGTGGGTCTACACCTTTGTCTGAGTTCATTACAGGGTTTATTCAGCCATATAAAACAATATTCTAAAAAAAAAAAAAAAAAGAACGAAAGAAGAGGGAAAAAAGCTGTATGTGTGGAAGGTAGCATACACAATGATTCTCCAACTCTGCATGAATCACAACTAAAATGGAAACTGACATTCATAATAGATCAATAGCAATGAGCAGACAGCTGTGGATGTACTTTTCATGCTCCTGTAAATTCCTCAGGGCGCTGTGCTATATTGCAATGTGTCATGTCTGCCTCATTAATACACAAACCACAATTCTGTCAAAGTGCAACATTCAATATAAACCTGAAGGAAGGGTTGGGGGAATTGTTGGCAGAGTGGGTAGCACGCTCCCGCCCTTCTTTCTTAAATGGTAAGTACTGATTTCACTCTTGTTTGACTCAGAGGGACAAATTGATCCATATCATTTAGAAATATGATGCATACAAGTATTAGAGTATAAATATAGGTGGGAGGACAAACACTCTAAATTGTTGAAGGGAATTTGGTCAGTTAGTTATGAGATGGAGTTTTGAGAAGCTATCAGTAAGTGAAGACAGTACCACAGCTGTTGGTCTTTGATATGGCTGGTCAGTGGAGTGTCGGGAAAGCACGGTAAGATATTGTTGTAGTGTGGTATTACACAGGTTTAAGCTACAAAAGCAGCAAAACCAAAGTGAAATTTGAAGAGAGCTCCGTCCATCTCTGCAGTTGTATTACATTCACATTGTCTCCTTACTCTTTTCACTCCCACAGTCCACACTATTCTTGTTCACTTCCTACTCTTCCTTCAGAGGAAACAGACCTGTGCTCTGTGACAATAATATTGGTTACATCTGTCCAAGTCTTCACTGCAGCACACATATATCTAATCAGCCAGTCACATGCATTAGGAGATGTGGATATTGTGCCTTTGAATCTGGTATGGTTGTTTTGAAACCAAAAGCCATACTTGGGATACCGTATATCTTCCTTTAGTAGCCCGGGCGCTTATTTAAAAAATTATCCGGCTGGCCCGGCGTTTAAAAGAGGCCGGCGGTTACTGGAGACCGGCTTTTTTCCCTTCTCGGAATTGTCACAGAAGGGGGGGGGAGGGAAAGAGGACCCAGGCGCGGTTTTTAGACTGAGGTGAAAAGACATGCGTTTACTTACAGTGCTACTAAACATATTCCAACAGTTCACAAATAATGCAGTTCCCAATTGTGCTCCTCTTTTGCTCCTGAGTGTCTCCTTGTCTGTGGTAGCCCAGTGCTCCCCGAAACTTCTCTTTGCCCGACTCTCCAGGAGCGGAAGTAAAAGACCAGAAAATAACAGTTAGCAGGTTCGCTAGCCGCCAGTTCCAGTTCAGTGTAATAATCCCACTTCGATGGTCGCTGCATCCAGCTTAAATGCTGCTGGTCATAGATGACGGCTGATTGGAAACAGCTGGCCAAGTGATGAGACGCGGGAGGACCAACGACAGCGCAGAGGGTTTTTTTTTTTTTGAGCGACGTTCCAGTCACACTCCATACCAGTTGGTGGCGGTAATGCACCATTCAGTTGTTTGCCAACCGCCAATAAAATTTTAAAAGAAGAAGAAGAAGAAGACAGTGCGGCGGGACTTCCGGGTTGAAGGTCGCCTAGCTACTATTGGAGACCGGCGTCTATTTGTCGTGACATGTTTTCAAACATGATAAAAACTTCAGAGCACAGATCACAATTTGTCTGAGTTCCCCAGTGAAATGGAAAATCCCACCAAACACACAAAAAAACTCCCATAAAAACCCCACAAGCTTAACTAGTGATTTATTTTGTACATCTACCTGTGTGTACTAATGCAAAGTGGTTGCAAAAATAAAGCACATTCTGACGTAAATACACATTACGGCATAACAGAAAAAAAAAGTAAGGGATCATCTCACTTGAATGTCTTTCTGTCATTGTTAGACCAGTTTCTCAATAAACAGTATGGTTAGTAATCTGCACGTGTTCAGTCATTTGCACGGTTCTAGACAAATCTCTGCAGCAGTTCCAGTGGTTTCCTTTACGCCTTCACGTCTAATAAAACAGGACCAAATATATACTCTTGAAGAAACTGACGTAAACGTAACTATAATATTCATCACTGCAGAAAATACTACCAAAGCAGAGATTACATTTTCACACCCTGCATACACTATATGAACTTATTATTTTGCAACACCTCTGACAAGCTTGTAGCCTTGTTCAATTATCCTCTATGATCTAATATGTAATGTATGATGCACCGTTTTAATGTGCTAATAGTCCTGGTACATGCCCCCAGTTATCAACAGTGAAGAACAAACCACTGTAGCTTTTGGCTTTCATCATAGGGAACAGTGCCCTAACGTTATTTATTATTACCTGCTCTGTTCTCACATTGATGTGAATCAGTGCAATCTGAAGCACTGAATCTGAATAATGTCAAGTAAAGCGCAGGGATGAAGTGCATGTTTGAAATCAACCATCCTGATCTCACAATGAAGTTGCTGAACTGTTCACCAGGTCAAATATCTGTACAGTGACAAAAAGAGCCACATTTATTCTACTTTGATGCAAACTTGTTTTGAGACATTAAAAGAAACATTTCCCAACATACCTCAAACCTGAGAACATCCTTGCGTACGGTCATGCCAATTCTGTCAAAATCTCTCTCGTACTGAGTAGCCCTCGCTGCCCACTGATTATACACAAAGGGAGAAAAAGAAACAAATCACCACAACTTACACAAGATTACAAAAAAACATTGATAAATATAGAAGGACTACAAATGACTGTCGACGTTGATTTCACTCCTCGTGGTGAAATCAAAGGGGCGCTTGAAGTGTAGACTGTCAACATTAAGGTATTACACAATAGCATTGCCTTAAGAGTTTATATTTAAACAGGATGTACCGTATATCTTCCGAGTTTAAATGTTTTTAAACTCGGCGTTTATTAGAAACGGGCGTCAATAAGAGACAGGCCACTACTAGAAGATTTACGGTATGCAGGTAAACTCCACGGTCCATCTAGCTGATGGGTGGTGCCCTGAGGAAAATGTAATTTGGTTATTTATGTAACAGAAAAACAGGGGTACACTTAAAACATGAAATATGGTGGTTGTTACATTTACAAGAGTCTAACTTGATGATGATGACATGTAACAATCTAGCAAGAGTAGATAGTTGCCTGGACTCGCCAAAAGCAAACACACACAAGCAAACGCATGCTATTGCTGTTTATTGTGGTTTGGCCCTGCCATAGACTGTCGACCACCTGTTCAGGGTGTACCCTACCTCTGGTCCTACGGCATCTGGGATAGGCTCCGCCACCCTGATAAAGATAAGAGGCTGGATGGAGTCACAACTATGAGAAGGTTGTTATGAATCCAAGTTTTATGTTAACCAGACTCAATACGTTGTTGAACACTCCAAAAATAACTCTTTAAATGAACTTAAAATAATCATGGAAAGGGTTTCCACACTAATAAATGGCTTTCTATTAGCATTAAGTATTTTTATTGGACTAATGTAATTTAAGTTATTTAAATTAAGTTGGACTCAACTGCAGTAAATAAGTTGATTCATCGTTAATTAATTAAGTTGGTCCAACTCAAGTACATTAAGTTGGAGTAACAGAATTTCCTTTATTTTTTTTAATGTTCATTCAAAGAGTTATTTTTTTGAGTGGATGAGACCAGACATGACTCTTTGTGATTTTAAAAGTAAACAACATACACATAAGCCACTGCAATGTGCTTAGATGTCACAGGCCTCCCTGACACTGCCCCTATCCTTTCTGTGTGCGTGTGTGTGTGTGCGCGTGTGTGTGCGTGTGTGTGTGTAAGCGTGTGCGGGTTGTGGGTTTGTTGTTTCAGAGTGGGAGATTTGCCCTGGTCTCCACCCTCACTACTGATTGCACACCTGGTTGCTGTTGGGCTATTTAAGATGAAGGAATCCCCGCATCATTTTGTGCTGTGTGTAGTAACCTGCTTGGTGACTCCTGTGTGCAAGTAACTGAGGAAATTGTCGATTTGTACTTGACCAGTTTTTCTGTGTGCAGATGTCCACTGCTGAAAAGGAGAGCTGTTGCTAGAAACAGAGCGAGAATGAGAGCGAGTGAGATTGGAAAGTGAGATTCTAGAAAGTTTGAGTGGCATAGTGGATATACTCACCAATCCCACCATATTAAACTGTTTCACTCACAACAAACTGTTTACACCTGCCAAAACCTGCAATAAACATTCTGAACTTTGTGTCTGTGTTTGGCGCTTGTGTCCAGGTTCAGTCCTCCTGCATGACAGATGCTTTAGTGCTTTTGCAAGTATCAAGTTAGACAGAAATTATTTTTAGAAAGTTCTTCCGTCACACTTCAGAAACAGGAAGACATCAGTAAATCTCAATTTCCATAATCTACAAATTTGAAGTCATTATTCAAGCAACTAAATTTCCAAACATTTGCTTGAGAAGGAATATTTGGATTGGGTTTTTTTGTTTCTCTGAATCCCAGGAGCGCTTTAATAATCTTCAAATGCATGAAGTGAGCATATATTACTATATGCAATGACATGGTACACCACCCTGCGTATGTCCAGCTCTTCTGCTCTTGGAAGCTAAGCAGGCCTGCATCTGGTTAGTTTTTGGATGGGAAATACCGTGTGGCTGTATCTCAGAAAGTAGAGCAGATCACCTACTAATCAGAAAGTTATCATTATTAAAAATCATGGAGCAAGATGCTAACCCCAAGTTGTTCTCCGATATATCCATCAGAGTATTAATGCTAGATGAAAGTGCCTATACGAATTTGGGTGATACAGTCATAAAGCCCTTTGAGTGCTCAGGTAGAGTTGCAAAGCATCAGTCCATTTACCATATGTTTAAATATTAAGCCTCAAAAGTCATCATAGAATCTGGAAACAATAATCTAACCATGAGAGTGTCACAGTACTGGGTCATGTGACCCAGTGTTTTTGAGTTTCATTGTATTTTGTTATTCATTTGTGTTCTACTTTCAGTTTAGCTTCTCTAGTTAATTTCTACGATGTCTAGGTTGCTGTTTTAGTCCATTGTTGTTTAGATCCTTTTGTTTCACCCCTGTACTAAGTCTTCCTAGTTCCTGTGTGTCTACCTGTCATGTTTCATGTCTGTGTGGTTCTTGTTGTCCAGGTCGTGGCATGTCTGAGTGTCGTCATGTTTCCTGTTCATTTTGAAAGTCTTGTTTCCATGTTCTATGTGCTTACATTACACTTCCCCTGTGGTGTCATTATGGTCAATTGTGTCAGCTGTTTCGCCATGTGTGTTCACTTTGCTCTATTACCCTCCTGTGTATTTAAGTCTTGTGTCTCTTACTGTTAGTTGTCAGGTCGTCTGCTTACGACTCCCATGTAGTCACAGTCAGAGCCACAGTCATAGTTAAAATCAGTTTAGGCCACAGTTAAAGTCATAGTCTAGTCTTAGTTGTCGGTTAATATTTTGTTATTCATGTATCAGCCCAAATAAAGGCTCGCTTTTGTTTTGCAGCCTTAGCACCATCTTCCTCTGTGTCTGCTTTTGGGTCTTCTTTCTCCCTCCACACGGTCTGCCAATACAGATCGTGACAGAGATTACCAATGCCATGAGTTATATCCTGAGCATTTTAGGAACACAGTACACGGTCGTCTCTAATGGCGACTTCCAACAGGTTAATCAGTCATTTTAGAGTATTCACACATCTCTGGTTGACCGGTTTCTTGAACGTGACAATGAATAGACTTTACTCAAATACCCTGTAGTGTCACTTACACTATGAGACGCAATAGATTTCTAATTTCTTCAGATGAAAAGTTTTAAAATCATATTGTAAGCAATGTGATAAAATCTCAGCACCAGCACAAGTTGATATTCCCTGCTGTTCAGGCTCACTCTCTGGGAATTATTCTTTTCTGTTTTATGGTCTCTCTTGATGACAGAATTACAAGTAGCGCTAGAGCTGTGTGACACCAAGAGAGAGCAAATCCTGCAATGTCAGCACTGCTGAACTTTAATGTCTCGCCCCTGTAACCTGTACTAAAACTTCCACAACTGTAAAACAACAGTCAATTAATAGAAATAAAATAAAAAGACTCCTCAGTGGCAGCTGATGCTCTGCTGCAACGAACGAACAATATCAGCACCACTGACCGTGTTCTCTCCTGTAGCTCAGGCCGCTGGGAAATGTCCTGGAAGAGAGCTAAAAGATTACCCAAATTATCAGCTCTCACCAGGTACAGCAGCCACAGGTGAGCTGCATTATCCTAACAGCTACTGACCTAGTTGTGAGCATTTTCAATGACGAGGAAGACCAGAAGAGTGGCTGTGCCTGCAGAGACTCTCAACAGAAAGCTTGGCTCAGTGGATGCTACAGCTGGCTGCTCACATGTAGTCTGCCACAAACCAAAGGCTGAAAATGACTGTCTGTTTTTATGTAGCCTGTCATTATATAAATAGCAAGCAGTGTTGCATAAGTATCTGTGGCTGTATTGGTGAGAGATCCAAAAGAAAAAGATACCTGAAGTTATCCAAACATTAACAGATGTTACAGAAATTAACAGATTTTTTTGTGTTTCTTTATTCATAAAACAGCATTTTTATGAAATATAAGGGAGAGCTTGGTTGGTTAACATTCATTCAAGATACTAAATGTTCAGTCACATGTTGTGGAAAAGCTCTGCTTAATTATTATGACCTCAAAATAAACTTTGGTTACATGCACACTTCATTCAATGTGATTTTAATACAGTGTTGTGTTTACAGGCACTGCATTTAATCAGAACAATACGACGCAAAGTGATGAACAGATCGTGCATTTGTCTTTCTCTGTAACTACCACCTCGTCAGCATGCGTTCAATCAGTTCTCTGGAGATTATCTGCTCAGCACAGTTGTTGTGTTGCACTTTATTTTGTCATACTTCATAAAGTTTGAATGTTGGCATTAATAAAAAACATACTCCTTGCACCGAACTCCATTCCCCTTTAAATCAATGACTTTTGGGCACATGAAGAAACATAAGCTTTTATGTCAAGGAGGGCATGCACATGTATGGAGCTACTAGACAAGGTTCAGTGAGTTGCTTGTTATAATTTTTCTGCTCATTAGCGTTTAAAAAGTTTGAACCCACCCATGTTTATTCTGATTGTTCTGCTAAAAATAAACAGTTTGCTCCTTAAACCTTTAAACTGATTATTGTTGGAATACTAGGATCCATGAAAAAGTAGTCTTTGATCTGCATCTATTTGAGTACTAATGCACAAATTAAGAAACTTTTTTTTCTGGTGAAAATACTTCCTATTTTTAGATCTCATGGATTTGCCTACATGCAGCCAGTTTTGCTAAAAACCCACCATATTAAAAATCCACAGGATGTGGCTCTTTGAAGAAAGGAGCTGATGTTGTCTATTTGCCAGTCATATTTTTTCCCTTCTTTTGCAAATTTTATGAAAAAGAATTACATATGCTCAAGATTTTTTTTTAAACTGCCATTTTTTTTTCCAAACACTACTGATTTATTTTAGGAGCTATATTTCAAAAATGACTCATCTGCCATGTGTGGATACCGACTGCGCTGACAGCACAAAATTATAAATCTAGGGGAAGAAAATGATAGCAGGTAATTTCTATCTGCAGTTGACACAAGGATGTCTCTTTCACAAGTTGTTGACACAGCGGTGTATATTTTTGAGATACAGAATGACAGACGTGAGACTTTTTTTTTTTTTTTTCAGAACAGAAGTAGGGTGAACTTAATCAGCATCACGTCTCTAATCTCCTCTTATCTGGCATTTGCTGACCCGCAGGATGGAGAAGACGGATGTCTCCTCTTCTCCATCTTTCTTCATGCTTCTCCCAAACATACACACACAAACTCTCATGCATGTAAACACTATGACAGATTATTTTTTCCTTTTTCTGAGCACTCTTTGGGGTGTGTTAGTGCCTTTTGCTGAGAGAGAGGAAAGCTTGGTGTGGAATACATAAATATTTAATGATCAACAAGCAATATGAAGTAACATGCAATGTACAGGTAGACCTGACTGCAAATGCTGAAGTGAAATCAAAGAGTTCAAAGATACTTGTACAAGCAATCTGATGCAGAAATTATAGACCTCCACAGATATTTAAATTCCAATCATTGTACAAGTAACCGATACCAGCATTGCTTGCTAAATCTCTTTAATATTCAATACATCAGCTGGAAACACATCTGCAGTCATCTATATGTGCTACATACTTTGTGGGGGGAAATTGGAGCAAAAATCACCTCTCATGTATGAGTTTGAAATGAAAGAATTGGATTTTTCTTTCAGCCAAAATTTGATGGGCTTGTTTTGGTTCATATCAAAAGGCAAACTCACAATTTTAAAAGGTCTTTCTTATATGTAAAAGTCTTTCTTACATGCACCATAGACAAGATGGAAAAATGTATCCTATTAAATGTATTCCAATGTATTTGTGCATTTATGTTTTGGTCTGAAATTTCAAGCAACAAAATATATTAGGCATCGGCAGTATGAGATTTTCAGATCAAGTGCTTACTTTCCAACATTACAGTCTTTTAATACAAAACTTATATTTTATTGTTATACTATCAAGTAAACTGTCGGTGCTTCAGCAAGGAAACGAAACAAAGTGGAAATTGTGCATTAAAAAGAAAATAACTCTTTATATGCTTTAGATTATCTTAGATTAGCTTTGGCTGCAGATGAAAAGAAATAATCTACAGCAACTCTTACACCAAAATAAATGTGTAAAACAAAGACTATCGCTTAAAAATGGGAGCAGTTGGCTCCGGTTTTTCAACAACTTGCCACGTGTACACATTAAAGTTACAATGTGTAAAATACCACCACTTGATATCAGTAGATTACAGTCAACTCAGTTCCATCTTCTTACAATTCAGCCAATAGATCAAAACTATCTCTCACCTCAAAACCTCTGGCCACTGTTCATCTGAGGTCAGTGTACCCAGACAGTGAAGTGACTCTGGACTGAATCTGTCTGGGTAGACTGTCCTGTTTACCTCAGCTGTCAATCAATATTTACTCTTGAGGAGGCTGCAGAACTTTATGAAAGGAGTCCAATACGAGTCAAGGAGTCAGTGACGTTCACTTCAGTTTGATGACAGCGATACTGAGGCGAGTTGTTGACCTGAACTTTTGCTGCTGTTAGCATCTGTTAACTGTTGCTAGCTGTCGTTAGTGAAACTTGCTTTGAAGGGAACATATTTGAAGTTGGACACTTTTAAATCAATTCTCATATGATGTGAGAAGGTAACCAAACTGTTTATCAGAGGGAAATTGTGATTTTTGGGACACTTAAACCTAACAGTAGCTGGCATGTTAGCTTACAACCAGTTGCTGCTGTTGTTTAGCCAGCTCATTATCAGCTGTCTGCAGACTGAAGGGTTGCATGGCTAATCTGCAGACAATAACTGCAACAATATTGGGACTAAACAAGTGTGTTTATGTATGTTTACTTGTGACTTCAGTTTAAGAGATGAGGCTTGAGGTAAAAAGAGAAGGCAATTATTACAATGATAAAACAAACATACGAGTTTTCATATCTTGACTACATGAATTAAAATTTGAACACCTAGGAGTTGTCTTCTCCTCAGCCTTTAGCATACTACTTATGTGGCTTGTCTGTAGCCAGACACATAAAACACGACCAGGTGGACTGACGATGTCCATCTCTATGGGGCGCCGTATTCTAGTTGGCGGGAAACATGGTGGCTTCCACCCTGAAAACCTACCATATTGTGAAATCTTCAAATATTTACAATGCATCTCACAATTCAAACAGAAAATTAAATACCCACAAAGCTGCATACAGGTTACACTTTGTCAAAAAGAAATGTGTGGCTAAAGACCTGAAATTCAATCTGCTTCACCTGAATGACTTGAAGAAAATTACGAACCATGGGATTACCTGTCACTGTGTTTACACAACCTTGAGGTACATGTAGAGTTTGCATACAGTCTGGGAGCATGCCCACTCTGTGCATTTATGCTGTTAAGTGAGCGCTCATGCATATCTGTATATCTTTCTGTCCACCTGCCTGACTACAAGTGAGGGCACGTAGAAAAAGTGAGAAAATTAAGTAAGCAAGATTAGCTTGACACAAGAAGTGCCATCCACCTCTTAAAAGCATAGAAACATCAATAATTCAACAGTTACAATAGCTCATTCCAAGTTACAAAGTTGTGCGTCGGGTTATATCTGTGCTTTAGAGCAGTCTGCCTCTGTAGCTTTCACCAACACTTTAAGCTTGCAGTCACAACATCCAGCACTGAGATCTAATGAACAACTTATTTGTTCTGATTATCTGTGCAGATCTTTTCCCGCATCATATCTGTATTCGTACCTTATTTCTTGAACGTTACTCTTACCTCCCATTGTTTGTAACTTATGACGGTTAATGGGAGCTGGTGACAGCATAGTGCAATGCATAAAGTAATTACTACATGTCTAGACTGCACTACATTGAGCCTGAGAGATGCAGTCATGGTTTTTGTTTGTTTGTTGCATGCTACTGAGTATTGATTTTATTGCCACCTGCTACTTATTTCAAGTATTTGGGGAAATATGCTAAACTACCCAGTTTTCCAGGGGAAAACAAGTACAGTTGTTCTGTACAGTTCTGTTGCTAGCTTAGCTTACCTCAGCATTCTGTAAACTGGTAAAAGATCCAGATGCAGACAATGCTACTGACAGATTAGGGAAAAGAGTGGCTGGAGTCCACAGCATGACTAAAATTATTGCGTCCACGTGGAATGACCGTGCAATCTCCTTGCCTTTAAAATTGTTATTTAGAAGACAGGAAAAAGGTCTGTGGTCATTCATAGTCAGCTGCCATCTTCAAAGTAACTTCTGTGCATATGTGATAAACTGGGAATATGATGGAGTCTGCTGTCAGTCTGCTATTAGTTTGCAAATGAATGCAGTCAAGTTGGCAATTACATACAGTCAGTTTGTGATAATATAGCAATTAAACTTGGCAAAATATGCAAGAAAACTGTGACAACAAATGTGTTTCACCACTTCAGACACAAACACACCATCAGACTCAACCAGAATATGAAGGAGGAGGAAATACCAGCACTGTCACGTGTGACCCAAATGGAAACAAAGGACTCAAACAAGCAAGTTTAACTTCTTTCTGTTTAACTTCTTGTACAGAACAGAGGACATAAATTATTAGGCTGGGTCTCAGGAAATGACAGGAAGATCAAATCTTGGATGGAAATGCAGTGCTCATGGTTAGAAAGCTTGGCCCAAGAAAATATTTTTTTCAGTTTCATGATGTGACAACAGTGTGCAACAACCTGAAGAAACTAAAGTGTTTAGCTGTTTTAATTTTATACTTGCTTAAATACTACCTAGGCTACTTTTGTAGTTTCATTTGACTTATTCTGTGTCACTGGTTATAATGATGTGTTACTACTATTACACTATAGTAATATTGCTGTTGGCACCTTATTTCAATAGATTCACACTAGAAATTAGGTAGTGTGTCATCAGTGACAGTAGCTCGTTAGAAAATAAGGATGGAAAATGCTGTTTATTTGCTTGCATTTATAAATGCTGCTGCGTGCAAGAATCAATAAAATGTTGTTTATATTGTTTTTTCTATATTGTCATAAATATCATTATCCCAAGTTGTTCTTACATTATTTAGTTCTCAGGCTATATGTTGCTCATCTCTAGTTGCCAAACATAAAAGGAAAAAAAAAGTTTTTTTCTCAATCGCAGGAGGTCACAATGCTATTTTACTTTATTTACAACCAGCACATTTTCAACTTACACAATCCTCTCTTAAATTGTTTGCTGTGAAGTGCCAACTGTGCGACATGCTAAACTGCAGAGGTGTGGACTCGAGTCACATGACATTGATTTGAAATAAATGTTATAAGACTTGTAACTTGACTTGGGCTTTTACACCAATGACTTGGGACTTGAATTGGACTTGAACCTGTTTACTTGAAAAGACTTGATATTTTACCTTTGTTATTATGTTACCATAACATTGTAAAAAAAAAAACAAAAAAACAAAGACTTGAAAGGACTTGAAATTCAAAGTTTCGGACTTGGGACTTGACTTGATAGTTGAATCTGACTTGAGGATAAAGACCTAAGACTTGCAAAACAGTGACTTGGTCCCACCTCTGCCTTCTACACACTGAAGTGCTCTCTATGTGGGGAAACGTCTCTGTTACATAATGTAGAGCTATGAACCCTGAGGCTAACTTCTGATTCGTGTCTGGTGTCTTCTCAAAACATGTGATTTTTATAGTGTGACTTGTATTTCTGTTTGAGATCCTTAGTTTGTTAGCTTTCTGTAATGCTCATACATTAGATTAGCAATAGGGCTCTTAAACTAGTTCCTTGTGTTTTATATTAAATCCATTTAATCTGTGCTTATTTAGTCTTGCCTTCATTTTCAGGTCTTAAGTGTGTCTGTCTTGCATATATATATGTGTACACCTGTATGTTTGCTCCTGGGATATGACATTTTTATGAAATCTAATCTTGCAAGTGATGAAATATGCCAGCAGTCAGTGTTGTCACTTTGTGAAATTCTATTAGAAATCTAGCTCGCACCAGTGCTAGCCAGTAATGCATTGGACCGCATTTTAACTTTGTGGCATAGATTCGAAAATTGACCTCAAAGGTCAGTACTCACATTATAGCATCACATAGTTGGTGTAGATTTTTCAGCTGCACATTCTTTATATGAATTTCCCATTCCAAAGGTGTTCTATTAGACTGCGATCTGGTGACTGTGGAGTACAATGAAATATTTGTCTTGTTCAAGAAAGCAGTTAGAGATGGTTTTGAACCTTGTGACCTGGAGTGTTATCCTGCTGCAAGCAGGCATTGGAAGATGGCTACAGATGTGATCAGCAGCAATACTCAAGTAGACTGTGCCATTAAAACAATGCTTATTTGGTACCAAAGTGCCAAGGAAATGTTCCAGGAACCATTACACCACCACTAGCATCAACCATTGTTTGGTATAAAGCAAATCGTAGATCTTTGTTTTTATGTTGTTTTTGCAGAATTCAGATCTTACCCACCAAATGTTGCAGCACTTCTGTTGTCCAGCTTTGATTGTAGTTTCCTGGTCTTGGCTGACAGGAGTGGCAGCCAGAGTCCTCCTGCTGCTTTAGCTTGTGTTCTTCAAGTTTAGACGTGGTGTGCATTCAGAGATGCTGTTCTGCATATCTTTGTTGTAACAACTCGTTATTTGACTTACTGTTTGCTTCTTATCAGCTCAAAGCAGTCGCACCATTTTTCTTTAATCTTTGACATGAACATGGGATTTCACCCAAAGAACTGTTGTTCACTAGATACCTTTTCTTTTCTGGATTATTGTCTGTAAACCCTTGAGATGGTTGTGTTGGAAAATCCCAGTACAACAGCCATTTCTAAGCCTAGTTTCATGCTGTGAGTAAGATGAGATTGTAATCACTCTACTTCTGTACATTTTTATGAGAAGCTACATTTTGGAGATGGCTATTGTTGGCTAGCATAGCGATTCCCCTTTATGCAAAGATAAGCTAGAAGTCACCAGGCTTCACCTTTAACTGAGTGACATTTATATTTTCATAACAAAACAGTTCTGACCAAATATGAGAGCAAGCAAACCCTATCTGTTGGCTGACTTCACCTTGTCAGCTAAATTGACTGCATCTAATTTGTTTTCAGGTTTCTGGGCCCGGGAGGTTGGTAAGATGATTGGGTTTGAACACCCTACTATTCCAGTGCATCACCAGTACGTTGTGACAGCAACAATACCCGAGGTGAAGGCTCTGAAGACGGAGCTGGCGGTCATCAGGGACCTGGAGGCGTCTTATTACCTGCGTCAGGAAAGAGATGGCCTGCTGTTTGGCCCCTATGAGAAGATGGAAAAGATGGTTTTACAGGACTCCTGGGTGAGAGATGGAGTACCACCAGGTCTGTCTCCTACATGAGCTTTTTGAATCCAAATATTTGTACAAAGTTTTCCTCTTTCCGTACATGACTGTTTCTATCTGCCTGCAGGTTTTGGTAAGGAGCTGTTCGAGTCTGACTTGGACAGGATAATGGAGCATGTTGAGAAGGCCATGGAGATGGTTCCTGTACTACAGAAAGCTGACATCATTAACATTGTTTCTGGACCAATCACATACACTCCTGACCTGCTGCCTATGGTTGGACCACACTGTGGAATTCGCAACTACTGGACAGCAATTGGCTTTGGGTGTGTGTTTAGTCAGGTGTTGCTGAACTGTATCTGGCTAAAATAGTACTAAGAAGTGAAAAAAAATAGCTGATGTAGTGTGGGTCATTCATTTGGCTAGCATAACAACATGCAGTTGGAGTTGCATCCCAACTGCATGTAACTTACAAATGTGATGCGCATATTTTTCGATGCAGTGCGACTTTAACTTCTAAAAGACTTTGATTTCCTTTGAAAAGCTTTCTTTTTTTTTTTTTTCTTAAAATCTATCAAAGAAAATCCATAATACTTAAAGCTCTGACTTAATATTTGTTAAGGTATGGAATTATTCATGCTGGTGGCATTGGCAAGTTCCTGAGCGACTGGATCATGAACGGAGAACCTCCATATGACCTGATCGAATGCGACTCCAACCGCTACGGCAAGTGGACTGATGTACCCTTCATGTGTGCCAAAGCTCGAGAATCCTATGGCTTCAACAATGTGGGTAAGATGAACATGGGACAGCAGCACAGAACCTTTTATTATATTGTTACTAAAAGTCTGATGTGTCCTCATCATGCTGTTGGTCACTGCAGTTGGTTACCCCAAGGAGGAACGTTTTGCTGGCCGACCAACCTGCCGAACTAGCGGTGTTTATGAGCTGCTGAAAGACAAAGGATCTATGGGCTTTCATGCTGGCTGGGAGCAACCTCACTGGTTCTACAAACCTGGAGACAACATTGGATACAAGTAATGTTTCTCTGTAAATCTCTAATAGTGTCTTTTTTGCTTGATTGGGAAACTCTGAAATTTTTTCCACTTGAGTAATAGCAGTCAATTCGAATCACTGTGCATTGCAGCACCACCTCCACCACCCTTCGGGCTCTTTCAGTTAGTGCAAGTACAAGTTCGTCCGAGATCATCTAACAGGCTTTCTGACGATATTAGCACAACATGACCATTTAAATTCCACACTGAAAATGAACAGCTGCTACTGTTCAAGAACACATGGAGCAGATGCACAAGTCTCTTTTACAAACCCACATGTTGATGAGCCTTTGGATTGACCAAACCTCAAATATATCCAGTTGGCCTTCTTGGAAGTTCCATATTTGGCTCTTTCTGGGACATGATTATTTTAGTTTGAATGGAAGCTAAAAGCTGCAGTTATAATCTTGCAAACAACCCAGCCCCAGACCTGAGGAGGTCACCCAGCCGCCACAGTGCAGAAGCTTTAAGTGACTGCGATGATGTGCCCACAGGCCCTGCCAGCAGTCAGCCGAGCCGAGTTGCAAACAACTTTCCACTAGCTAGTTTTGCACAATAAAATATATATTTTTAGCCATGCTAACAGCAGTGTTGGTCAGTACTTCCTCCATTCGGGTCCAGACCGAAATATCTCAAATAGCTGAAATTTTGTGTAGGTACTCTCATGATATCTCATCCTAGAGCCTGACCGATCAGCCAGTTGATCCGAGCAGTCAGATCAGCTATAACATGGGAGTCTTTTTAAAATATTATCTCTTTATTCAAGTTGAGTGTAAATAAGTAAATGGATAACTACACATGACAAATGTTATGGAAATCTTTTTTTTTTTAATTAATAATTAATTAATAATTTATTTATTTATTTATTTATTAAGCTGGCTGGCTGACACCTATGGCTCTGTCTGGCCCCTTCTGGGGGGTGGGGGGGCCCTCAGGCCTCTGGGCCCAGGGCTCGGCTGGCTGGCACCCATGGCTCTGTCAGGCCCCTTCTGGGGGGGGCCCTCGGGCCTCTGGGCCCGGGGCTCGGCTGACTGCTGGCAGGGCCTGTGGGCACATCATCGCAGTCACTTAAAGCTTCTGCACTGTGGCGGCTGGGTGACCTCCTCAGGTCTGGGGCTCTCCTCAGCTCTTTCCAGGACGATGGCGCAGCTGCCGGTGGTCCACCGTGGGCTCTTGCGCTCTGGGGGGGGCTCTAGATGTCCGGGGCCTGGATCTCCTCCATGCCTGCTTCATTTCCCTTGGGGGCAGGGCTATGGCTCCCCACACCCTCTACCATACAGTTACTTGGAGAAACCTTTTGAATACAAGCACGCTCACAACACAGGTGTACACACAGGTGTTTACAGACACATACTATATCTTCCCTGGCTGCTGCCTCAAAGCATACTGTACATTGTCGGTCTTACATGCTGCTCAGTAACATTCAATATTTATTATTTACTGTACTTATAATTAACTGGGTTGTTGCTGTGGTCTCCCTACTGTGTTCTCTTTCTCTCTCTCTCTCTTTGTTTTTCCAGCAGGTGATCCACTTTTTCATGTCTTTTCTCACTGTCCCTCTTCCCCTTTTTCTTGAACTTCTCTTGTCTTTGTCTTGTCTTTGTCTTCCCCTAACCCAGAATTCCTCTTTCTCGTCTAACTATCCAACCTCTGAGGCATAAACACATTCAATATTACCCCTTTGATTTCTAGTTTCAAACTCACGATCGTGTCTTGCACTGTCTTCACCTTCACAAATCTATTCAGAATTATCCCTACTCCATTTCTCTTCCCATCTACACCATGATAGAAAAGTTTGGCCTTGCTTCCCTTTCCCATAGTCTCCTGCATACACAATGTATCTACCCTCATTTTCTCCATCATATCAGTCCGCTCTCTCTGTACCAGTCATAGTCCCTCCAGTTTAAAGTACTTACTCTGAATGCCACACTCCTGCCTTTCCTTCTTACGCTGACTCCAAACATGCCTTCCCCCGTTCCTTCTCCTTTATCTTCAGCCAACAGTAGCACAGTTTCCAACGGCACCCTGTTGGCCAACAGCACTGCATGTGATTGTTGTTAAACTGTGCCTCAATCCGTCCAGTATGTTTTGATCTGCCAAAGATTTTACATTGGATGCCCTTTTTCATGCAACCTTCTCCATTTAAACAATCTTGGGACCAGCATTGTGTTGGCTTGTGTCAATTCTAAGTAGAGCTGCTTAAAAAGATTTTTAAATTTGCTCCAGAAAAGCTTTGAACATGTTTTATGAAATAGCAATAGATAATATTGCTATCTTTGATGCTACAGAATGAAGTGCCTGCAGAGGTGTTAGCATGTCTGCAAAACTTTAAAACCTTTATCACTGTGTTGTCTTTGTCTTCTGGTGTTGCTCAATTCAATTCAATTTATATAGCGCCAAATCACAACAACAGTCGCCTCAAGGCGCTTTACATTGTAAGGTGGACCCTACAATAATACATACAGTGAAAAACCCAACAATCATATGACCCCCTATGAGCAAGCACTTTGGCGACAGTGAAAAGGAAAAACTCCCTCTTAACAGGAAGAAACCTCCGGCAGAACCAGGCTCAGAGAGGGGCGGCCATCTGCTGCGACCGGTTGGGGAGAAAGAAGGAAGACAAGATAAAAGACATGCTGTGGAAGAGAGACAGAGATTAATAACAAGTATGGTTGAATGCAGGGAGATCTATTAACACATGGTGAATGAGAAAGGTGACTGAAAAGGAAAAACTCAATAAATCAAGGGGGTCCCCCAGCAGTCTGAACCTATCGCAGCATAACTAAGGGAGGATTCAGGGTCACCTGATCCAGCCCTAACTATATGCTTTAGCAAAAGGAAAGTTTTAAGCCTGATCTTAAAAGTAGAGATAGTGTCTGTCTCCTGAATCCAAACTGGGAGCTGGTTCCAATAAGGAAGAGACGGACTTGA